>JAIPMN010121690.1:0-10348 GCA_020650975.1 Apostichopus californicus | reverse complement strand
CGGGGGGGGGGGGGCGGCTGCCCCCTTCGCCCCCCCCCCTTGGCTACGCGCCTGCGTATAATATACAGAGCATTTAACGTTTCCTTGTCAGCATTTTGAACTGGTTTAGTCTGAATTATCAGTAGAATCACCCATCGAAAGTCCAACCGATGTCGTTTTACCATTTTCTGTGAAGCTTACGTTAAGTTGTACGGATGGTGGAATCTTGACAAAACTTTCATTTTGCTCATTTTCCCGCGTATAATTTTCATCATCATGCAGCTTATTTTCTGTGATGTGAAACAAACCATCAATTTCACCTGAATGGTCATCATTGCCGTTCTCTCTGTCCCTATCAGCGCCAAAGTCGAGCTTCTTCCGAGGTTTTTCAGAAGAAGAGTTGTTTTCGATTTCTTTGTTGTTGTTCTTCTCTTGAGGTGTCCTCTTTCGAATCCTATTTGCACCAATTTTAGCTGGACTCTTGGCTTCGGAATTTTGGTATCCTGTGTTCTTGCTTTCCTTATTTGGGGTCCCTTTTCTACATCCATTTGTACCCTCTGTGGGTGGACTCTTGGTTGGAAAACTCTGATCGATTTTACTTTCTTTCTCACTGAGATTGCTTTCTGTTAGGTTTACCACCAATTTTTTAGCCTTCATGGCGCCTGATGTTCTGTTGTTGCCAGTTGTACGTGGCATCTCGACATCTGACATCTCAGAGTTATTATCGCTCGATCGTCTCGGAGAGCTGTAATCTTTTATTCGATTGATGGCTTTCTTGATCGGTGTTGGGGTCTTGCGGGATTGAATGATTGCTTCCGTCAGTTTTTCAATTCTTTTGTTTGTTTGGCAGAGACAGATGGCAAGAATAACTGTGAAAAACGTCAAAACAAACAAAAAAACCAAGACTACCACAATAACAAGGGGGACAGCCCAACCATTCAACATTGATATGAAGGCATGATGGGTGACATTGATGTTATGTGACACCGAAGGAATCTCTTCCCACTGCATTTTCTCTCCCTGCTCAATAACATTGTTTCCCTTCGAAGGTTTGACCTCAGTATTCATGACGTCATCGATGGGGTTGGTCGTTGTTTCAGGACACATGGTATCTTCGGGAGCTAGGTCTTTAGCCAAGACTGTTTCCATAGTAACTAGGTGTATACATGTCAAAGTGCAAGCATCACGTGACGTCTCGTCTCTCTGTATCCACTCCCTAACATCAACAAAGGAGCAATCACATCTGAAAGGGTTGCCGTCAAGTAATAACGTATCAATTACTTGAATGAAATAAGTAATGTTTGTGGCGTCAGATATTTGATTATTCCTAATATCTAGTGTTTTTAGTCCCCTCAACGACGCATTTCTCGCAGGTCGTGGAATGGACTGTAACCGGTTATTGGCCAAATTGATGGTTTCAGTACATGATGCAATATCAAACAACTTTGGTGAAACTTCTACAATCGAGTTACTGCTTAAATCAAGAATCTTTAAATGAAGCAGGGGTTCTAATAAACCGTTTGGAATGCGTGTTAGTTGATTTGAATTGAGTTGAAGGCGAAGAAGAGCAGACAAGTCCATGAACAAATTTGGAGATAAATTTGTCAACCGATTCCGTCCAAGAAACAAAGCTGAAAGTTTAGTCAAGTTAGAAAACGTACCTTCGCTGATTTCAAGTAAATTGTTCCTGTCGAGGTGAATTTGTTCAATGGTGTCTTGAACACTGTAAAATATCATCTCTGGTAATATCGCGATATGATTCTGAGACAAGTAGATACTAACAATATGGTCTAAGCCCATGAACGTCCCAGGCTGAACATCGGAGATGGCGTTGGACGATATATCGAGATTTTGTACAGAATTATAATAATGAAAAGAATTGTTCGGTAGAGAGGTTATATCGTTGAATGATAAGTCGAGAACAAAAGCTTCTGCACAACCGTCATGTATCGGTATCTGATCCAGCTCGGTTTGACTACAGTCAGCAATTCTATGTTGGCTATCGTAGGAACATTCATTCCTGCAAGTGGGACTAGAGAATCCTTCAGTCAATACTAGCAACAGCCACAGAAATTGCAGCTGCAAAGATAGAAGAAAATGAAGAGAAATTGATTCCAGCAATATGATTAAATAGGTATTCCACTTTCATGATTCTCAGCTGCATGAATGTTTCTTTTACGGCTAAGCTGATAATGACATTGACATCTCAGTGCAAGCACAAATGTTAATGTTGATCCTTATAATACCGTACTTGTTAATTTTGTTTTATAAAGTCTAATAACTCAACCAAATCATATTCATTTAACTTCATAAAAACAACAAATCATCCTTGGATGACATAAAACACCATTTATTCTTGACAAATTTGCATCACATTAATAACATGTCTTTTGAGGCCATCAAATCTTAAGTTTTCCCAAATGAGCTTTGTGTTATATCTAAGGAACTGATCCTATGGTCTGTGTATTAGACTTGAAGGTCCAGTCACTTCTTCAGTAACAACTATCAGTAACAACAACTTATAACATAATGTTGCAATGTATTCATAAATGTTTTAATGGATGATCTAGACTTAATGTTATTTGGTAAAAAATGCGAGAATGTAGCAGCATGAGAATGTAAACATTTCCTTATAATATAATTTCGACATTTCATGGATGCATGTAAATTATTACATTGTCTTCTATAATTGTCATGAAATTACAGTTTGTAGCCAAAACAATTGAAACAGTGCGGTAACAAGTTATTACACGATCGACAATCAAATGTAGCCATATTTAAAATAAAAATAATATGAGACAACTTCATTAAATTTAAATATTTAAATCAGACATTAGTGTGATCACGTGGTTAAGGGTGTGCAACAATGCGGATTACTTTCTTCTGAAGTGTGATCATTTTTTTTCCATGTGGCTTTGGCTGGTTTCAAACCAAACAATATGAGTAAAATGAGGTAAAATTAAAGTCTGATAAATAGTTCTCAGAATTTTCCCTGGAAGAATATGCTTCAGGTTTGTTAAAAATTCCAACCCCTTTTGAAATCTGCCTAGAAATATGATCAATGTGTTCACACAAGGAAAGATTAAAATCAATGTAAACATTTTAACATAGAGCCAAACGTTCCATTAATGTCGAAAAAGAAAGGTAATTGTCTGGGCCCAGAATAGAACCTTGGGGAACACCACATAGTATATTACAAAACTTTGAATTATAACCATCGTAAGAAGACAATTGTTTTCTGTTGGAAAGACCAAGTGAGAGTAGAACCCTTAATACTATATAGTGACGAAGTCTTTTCAAACAGTATATTGTGGTCCATGGTGTTGAATGCCTTAGACAAGTCTAGGAAAGTGCCAAAAATGAAGTGATTATTGCTAATAAGCAAGTACTCAATTGATCAACTGCATCAACAAGTTCCATTTCAGTAGAATAGCCAGCATAAACCATATTGACCATCACAAATAGCATCATGTTAATACTAATAATAATAATAAACAGTTCTTATATAGCGCAACTTACAATAAAGTCTCGCCGCGCTGTACAAAAGAAAGTGAAAGATATGTACACAATATACAATAAGAGTAAACATAACAATTATATAACAATGAAAACAGGTGTGTCTTCAAAACAGTTTTGAACATCTCCACAGACACGACACGACATGTTTATCAAGAAATTTAATCATACTTGGTTATACATAAGATGTTCATGAATTTTTGATAAACAGGGTAACACAGAAATTGGGCGATAGTTTACAAATTCATTTGAATCTCCCTTCTTAAAACGTACTTACAAGTCGGTAACCACGCCTATGCGTTTATAAGGGCTAAATACTGTACCTGTGACTCAGATTTACAGTTTTGATTACAGCAATGACACTATAATACATAAACAGTAGAAAGTAGTGAAAATACTTACAACTTCCATGTCGTCCAAGTAGGCCTATAACGTAACGGGGTATATACGGTACCAGTTTTAAACATTGTTATTGTTCCATAGCTGCTGTAGGCTATGTGTGGTGAGGTGAACTTCAATCTCATTTTACAATATGATGGAAATGCGTCTTACAAGTTCAAGTGCGTGTCTGTTTGTTTTAGATAATTCGTATTTGAAATTTGAATAGAGATAACATTATAGACAAACATAAAATCGAAAGTCAACATTGTAACGTATAAAATACGTGCCAAAATATGATATAGGTGATTAGGATATGTCCCTTAAACGGTTAAACCGCGAACTTACAGTCCTCTATTCGAACTTATAGTTCTCTACTGCGAACTTACAGTAATATTTGGTATATATTCCTCTCCAGCCCACTCCTCTATATGCAATCCTTCCTTGCACGATCTGACAGAGTGTTATTTATGCGTTAAAGAACAGCGTCAAGTTCTCGGCATAAGAGTGGTAGAGGGATCGAATAACCAAACACAGCATTTGGGATAACTACACGCATTGAACTTGGCCCCACCAGCTGTAATCCAAGCTAATAATAATGTATACGGTTTTAATTATAAAACAATTATCGTTCCATAATTGCTGTATGTGGTATGGTAAACTTCAACATCAATTAGAGGATTTACGATCATAACATGTTACCAGTTTGTTTTGAATAATCCTTATCTGAAATTTGAATAGAGATACTGTAACATCATGGAGCTAGACAAACCTAAAACACGTGGCAATATATTAAAAGATGACGATGTATATAAGCTGCACTTCAATAAAACAACAAAAGATTAAACAAAATAAAGCATTTATGACGCCGAAGGGACGTAAGTTCTGCAGATAGCTGGCATTATTTATATTAAATGCAACCATGCTTATAAAACATATCAATATTGTTCACATAAAAAAGAAGTGTGTAATTTTGACAGCTTTTAACGATGACACTTTAATCCAAAATTTAAAGGGGCTATTTGAGTTGCAGCTGATACCAATGACGCAATAACGTCTTGATATTTTCGCCAAATAGAATATTTATCAGCAAAACGTTAATATCTTCACTCGGTTCTCCGCCTTTCGTAGATACCTTCGAGCCTGTTTTGTGAATTTCGATCCCTTTACCAACCTTCTCATGCCGAGAACTTGACGCTGTTGTTAAACGCTTCGCTAGCTCCCTCCATAAATAACACTCTGTCAGACCGTGCACGGAGGAATGCATAGAGGAGTGGGATGGGGAGGAATATATTTCAAATGTTACTGTAAGTTTGGGATAGAGGACTGCAAGTTCGTGGTAGAGGACTGTTAGTTCGAGGAAGAGGACTGTACGTTCGTGGTAGAGGACTGTTAGTTCGAGGTAGAGGACTGTAAGTTCGAGGTAGAGGACTGTAAGTTTGGGGTAGAGGACTGTAATTCGAGTAGGGGACTGTAAGTTCGAGTAGAGGACTGTATGTTCGGGGTAGAGGACTGTAAGTTCGGGGTAGAGGACTGTAAGTTCGGGGTAGATGACTGTAAGTTCGAGTAGGGGACTGTAAGTTCGAGTAGAGGACTGTAAGTTCGGGGTAGAGGACTGTTAGTTTGGGGTAGAGGACTGTAAGTTCGAGTAGGGGACTGTAAGTTCGGGATAGAGGACTGTAAGTTCGGGGTAGAGGACTGTTAGTTCGAGGTAGAGGACTGTTAGTTCAGGGTAGAGGACTGTAAGTTCGGGGTAGAGGACTGTAAGTTCGGGATAGAGGACTGTAAGTTCGGGGTAGAGGACTGTTAGTTCGGGGTAGAGGACTGTAAGTTCGAGGTAGAGGACTGTAAGTTCGAGTAGAGGACTGTAAGTTCGGGGTAGAGGACTGTTAGTTCGGGGTAGAGGACTGTAAGTTCGAGTAGAGGACTGTAAGTTCGAGATGGAGGACTGTAAGTTCGGGGTAGAGGACTGTAAGTTCGAGTAGAGGACTGTAAGTTCGGGGTAGAGGACTGTAAGTTCGGGGTAGAGGACTGTAAGTTCGGGGTAGAGGACTGTTAGTTCGGGGTAAAGGACTGTAAGTTCGGGATAGAGGACTGTAAGTTCGGGGTAGAGGACTGTAAGTTCGGAGTTTAAGGGACATAATAATCATCTATATCATATTTTGGCACGTATAATACGGTACAAAATGTTGACTTTCGGTTTTATGTTTGTCTAGCTCGATCCATATGATATCCCTATTCAAATTTCAGATAAGAATTATTCAAAACAAACAAAAACCGTGCTTGAACTTGTAATACCCATGCTTATAAATCATCGTAAACTCCCCTATTTGAGTTTGAAGTTCACCGTACGACAAATAGCCTATTGCAGCAACTATTGCACAATAACGATGTTACAACTGGTACCATACACCGTTACGTGATAGGCCTACTTGGACGGCATGGAAGTTGTATTTTCACTACTTTCTACTGTTTATGTATTATAGTCATTGCTGTAGTCTCAACTGTAAATCTGAGTCATAGATACAGTATGTAGCCCTTATAACCGCATAGGCATATATAGTTACCGACTTGTAAGTACGTTTTAAGAAGGGAGATTCAAATGAATTTGTAAACTATCGCCCAATTTCTGTGTTACCCTGTTTATCAAAAATTCCTGAACGTCTTATGTATAACCAAGTATGATTAAATTTCTTGATAAACATGTCGTGTCGTGTCTGTGGAGATGTTCAAAACTGTTTTGAAGACACACCTGTTTTCATTGTTATAATTGTTATGTTTACTCTTATTGTATATTGTGTACATATATTTCACTTTCTTTTGTACAGCGCGGCGAGACTTTATTGTAAGTTGCGCTATATAAGAACTGTTAATTATTATTATTATTATTTTTAACGTGATGCTATTTGTGATGGTCGATATGGTTTATGCTGGCTATTCTACTGAAATGGAATTTGTTGATGCAGTTGATAAATTGAGTACTGCTTATTAGCAATAATCACTTCATGTTTGGAACTTTCCTAGACTTGTCTAAGGCATTCCACACCATGGACCACAATATACTTTTTAAAAGACTTTGTCACTATAGTATGAGGGGTTCTACTCTCACTTGATTTACTAGCTATCTTTCCAATAGAAAACAGTTTTAGCATTTATGCTTGCACTGAGATGTCAATGTCATTATCAGCTTAGCCGTAAAAGAAACATTCATTACAGCTGAGAATCATGAAAGTGGAATACCTATTTAATCATATTGCTGGAATCAATTTCTCTTCATTTTCATCTATCTTTGCAGCTGCAATTTCTGTGGCTGTTGCTAGTATTGACTGAAGGATTCTCTAGTCCCACTTGCCGGAATGAATGTTCCTACAATAGCCAACATAGAATTGCTGACTGTAGTAAAACCGAGCTGGATCAGATACCGATATATGACGGTTGTGCACAAGCTCGATTTCTCGACTTATCATTCAACAATATAACCTCTCTACCGAACAATTCTTTTCTTGATAATTCTGTACAACATATCGATATATCGTCCAACGCCATCTCCGATGTTCAGCCTGGTACGTTCATGGGCTTAGACCATGTTGTCAGTATCTACTTGTCTCAGAATCATATTGCGCTGTTGCCAGAGACGATATTTTACAGTGTTCAAGACACTATTAAACAAATTCACCTCGACAGGAACAATTTACTTGAAATCAGTGAAGGTACGTTTTCCAACTTGACTAAACTTTCAGCTTTGTTTCTTGGACAGAATCGGTTGACGGTTTTATCTCCAAATTTGTTCATGGACTTGTCTGCTCTTCTTCGCATTCATCTAAATTCAAATCAACTAACACGCATTCCAAACGGATTATTAGAACCCCTGCATCATTTAAAGATTCTTGAATTAAGCAGTAACTCGATTGTAGAAGTTTCACCAAAGTTGTTTGATATTGCATCATGCACTGAAACCATCAATTTGGCTAATAACCGCTTACAGTCCATTCCACGACCTGCGAGAAATGCGTCATTGATGGGACTACAAACACTAGATATTAGGAATAATGAAATATCTGACGCCACAAATATTACTTATTTCATTCAAGAAATTGATAAGTTATTACTTGACGGCAACCCTTTCAGATGTGATTGCTCCTTTGATGATGTAAGGGAGTGGATACAGAGAATTATATTAGGGTAAGTCGCTACGAGAGAACAAGACATATCACTCAATGCTACAGCTTCCGGGGTTTTGACCCTAACAAGGGCTCGGAGATAAACATTCCATAGAATTTTAAAGTAAATCTTCTTTCTGCACGTTATTGGGTTTCTAAAGATGCTGCAGCTTCCGGGGACGAACCCTTACCCAACAACTGTATTCACAACCAATAATAATGTATAAATGTATAAAACAATTTTGTTGGCTGACATTTCGAAACTTTTCTCGGCCTATTATTGAAGTCGTTCTCAAAAGAGCTAGTCAGTCTCGAATTCGCACTGCATACGCTCTTGGACTTGCAGCAGATGGAGAGAGAATTTCTCATTTGGAATAGCCTATACGAAAAACAACATGATAAAAGAAAATATGTATATGTTTGAACTTTTCTTTTCTTGGATTTTTTTGTAATTAAATCTGAATAAACTTGATGTAAATAGCTTATTAAACAACAGTTATTCTTTACAAATGACATATTGAGCGACTTAATGACTACTAGTCCAGTGCTCTACCAACTGTACTATATCGAGCCCTATATAACCACTTCGATGCTGGGCTATCTTCGTTGTATATTTACTTGTAAGAGTATTCTGTTGTAAATTAGCATTACTAATCACCGTTTAAAACAAAACAGAATGCGAGAGTAAAAGCTGCGATAAAGTAAATCACTTAGATAGATACATACAAAGCCAATGAATGAAAGCAATATGCAAAAATTTAAAGGAAAGAGTTAAATGTTACTATTAGAATTTTAATGAATGTACATAAAACATGACTTTATTCGTCTTTGTTTAAAAATATAATTGGCACTTTAATCAGCTGTGTGGTGAAGTATAAAATGTCATCAAAGCTATTCCCGATCCATCTCTGGATATGCTAGAAATATCAAAATTGGTCACCAATATATATGATCTTGTTTCATCCATAAACTTCATGTGAATGACACCTCACCCCCTCCCCCTCCCCGCCTCCATTTGATACATGATTCTACAAGTTTAACCATTCTCTAAATCTTTGTCGGACTAATTCGAAGCTGTAAAATCGCTTTTAAAGTAAAGTATTCCCTAAAGCGTTTAGCAACATGATGATTTTGAAATTTGGTGAATTTTTTTGGTAGTTGTCAGTTTTAGTTCACACCAAGCCATCTCGACTTTCTGCTGTTATTTTGAAAATGGTGATAAATTTCAAAGTACCAAACCTCCCGCCGCATATCTCCAAAATGAAATCTGAATGAAAATTAGTATTCAAAGTTTCAGTATTTAAAACAATTGTGGCAAGTCTTGTCTTTCAAAATGTACAAAATCACTTCGACTGGGTATTATTGATTCGATTAAGTACGGTTCACGATTTATTACAAATTGGGTTCAAAAAGGTGGAAACTCTGGTACGGTATGACGGTCCAAAAGTAACGTAAAAGTTGTAATTGATTTTTAAATGATGTACATCTTTCTTTTTCCATCTTTAACAGTCTAGCGTCTATTTTGGAGACAACTTTAGGTTAAAAGACCAAGAGTACAGTGGAGTAAAACTTTGTGAGTGAAAGAAAAAGTCTTAAACAATGCATGTGAAGGAGGAAAAAGAGTAAAAAGATTAAATGAGATCAACTTGTAAAAACAAAAACCAATTCATTTGCTTTTATGATTACATTAGCTTAGATGTGAAATTTGATTAGAAAGTAGTACTACAGTATTTTCGTAAGAACCAACGTAAAGTATATTTCGATACATTTTGAGTTAATATAAACATGATAAAATCGAGTTAAATCAAACAAACAATGAAGTTAACATGTTTCACCATGTTTTCATGTGAAAAATATCTTGAATAATTTCAGTTAAGTGTATTTCATAGAAAGAGTGGAATAACGTTGACCTGATCCTGGCGTACCGTTATCCATAGGTGTCGAGCAACAGGTCGCGCCTCTCATCATAAGTATATTTATGAAAATGAGGAACATTAGTATTTATACCAAATTTCCTGGGCCCTGTATTGACCTTTGGGCTATAGCCTGTGGCAATATGAATATAATCACAACGCCTTCCTATAAACACCTTTATTAGCAGTTGCGAACAGTTGAGACAATTTTTGTTTAAACTGTACTTTCACTATCAAAGCAACTCCTTACGACCCGACTGTACGTATGATATACAGAGCATTTAACGTGTCCTTGTCAGCATTTTGAACTGGTTTGGTCTGAATTATCGGTAGAATCACCCATCGAGCTTACATTAAGTTGTACGGATGGTGGACTTTTGACAAAACTTTCATTAAGCTCAT
>JAIPMN010121669.1:0-31791 GCA_020650975.1 Apostichopus californicus | reverse complement strand
ATGTTAATTTTGAAACGTAATAGTAACAACAGTATAAATGAAAACCACTGCTAAATACCTAAAGGAAAATACACCTTTAGAAAAGAACACTATAATAGTTGACAGATTGCCAAGGTAAACGTACCATCAATCAAATGGCAAGAAAAAGGTGGAGAAATGAAAATACAAATACAAATTTTCAATAATTTTGTTTAAGTAAAGTACTGAACTCATCACATTGCAAGGGCCATGCATACTTGTTTTCATTCCTTTTATGTTAACATTGACACTAAAGAAATAATTCTAAATAAATTGATGATATACATAACACCATAAATAATTTAATACAATGTAAAACAAAGAATGAATATTTTTTTGGCTAGTTAGTTGCACTATTGTTTGATATTGAAATAATGTAAAAGCATGAGGTGGCTATAAGTCTTACTTAATCATAAGACATATACCTAACTGAAACAAAGCTGTGTACTTGTTTGTTGCAAATGTGTCCAAAATTATAACCCAATGAAACTCCATAGCATTAGCATATTATTTGAATATGGATTATTGTGGATATGCATAAAAAATTACATACTGTGCTCTTGAACACCAGCTTGTTGAATGCAATCAATTTTATATGCTCCACATTTTCATACAGGAAACCAATGAAAAATCTCATATTATAGCCTATGACAGGGGTGGGCAACCTTTTTGAATGAATGTGGTCCAGATAGAAAGAGTAAACAATTGACTGGGCTGCACCTAACCAACGACCTGCTGTTGATTTCAAACCTTTGATTCCGAGGACTTTCAAGCAATAGATGTGTGTACTTAATCTGTATTCACAAAAACTTAATGTCAATACAGTACTGTTGATAATTAATGGGGATAATAGGCTTACTTGACAGCATCCTTATTGCCGATAAATTCTGAGCAGCTAGCTCTTTTTTTGTGAT
The DNA here is from genome assembly GCA_020650975.1 of Apostichopus californicus. Taxonomy (NCBI): domain Eukaryota; kingdom Metazoa; phylum Echinodermata; class Holothuroidea; order Aspidochirotida; family Stichopodidae; genus Apostichopus; species Apostichopus californicus. The sequence goes on along the minus strand of JAIPMN010121669.1, from coordinate 30,859 downwards.
GATGTAACATAGATTGTTTTTTTTTCTTGAGACATCTCACGGGCTGCAAAAAAAATCACAGACGGGCCACATGTGGCCCGCGTGCCGTAGGTTGCCCACTCCTGGCTTAGAAGGACACCACAACTTTTATTCAAAAGGTTAACCAATATATGCAGATCCAAAATATGTGTAGAAGTTGCCTATAAAATACATGCGATGGGAAAGATGTAAAGGAGCTTAGAATGAGGGTAAATATATTTGAGCTTTTTGTTGTTCATTCTCAGTCTTAGTACAATTAATTCCAATAAATTAATGACAGTTTGTAAGATCTAATGTTATGACATCACCACATCTTGCACATTATTTTTATGCAATTATGACTAGATATAACTTGAATCCTTACAGATCACATATAATAGCAGCAACTTACTAATAACAGATCTAAGCTCATCTTTGGCAGCAAAAATTGCTCTTAGCTGCCTCGGTCCATAAGATGATGGATGTCTCAGTAAAATTCCTGGGGCATCCCTTCCATTTTCACAATGCCTTGCTTCACCTTGGAGTAAGGCATCCTTCTGCCACTTACTCCACATGCAGCAGCTGCAAACATTAAAAAGGAAATGGTCATTATCAATTGCAGTTCACGTTGTTATGTTCAGCTTTAATGAATGCTAACTTTTCAGTGTGCTAGTGTAAAAGCTGGCTTGGAGTGGTCAAATACAAAACAGTTTGCTATGTACAATTCATGCATCGAGATTTTCTGTACTGATTGATATCATAAACTAATGGCAAAACAAAACTCAATTGCATCACAATTTAATACTTAGCTTCTATTGCTTGGTAACTTTACAATATTTCATGCTTAACAAAGAACATAATTATAGACCAACTGTTAAGTGGTTAGAGAAATTCTGGGCAAGATTAAACGGTATGCAAGAAAATTAAAATTTCATAAACCTACAACGTGGCACAAAGAAAATAAAACGAAGTTTCCATATTATGTGATATGTCTTTTCATGCCATATTAAAATGTGTGCTGTAGCCATGTGCAAGTGATTTCAACAAACACACTTAATTTTACAATGTGATATCTGACTTTATTAATAAGGTTATTAACCTCAAGTACATCTGTCCATTATGCACTGATGTCATATGTAAAAAGCATTAAAAATCACGTTTTCTAGCACTGCAGTCTGCAGCCTACGAGTAGTCAGTGTCCTTTGTAAGGAATTTATAGGTGGTACACCTAAACAAGACACCAGCTGAGCAAAGACCTGTCTAATTATGTAGAATTTTGTGACAGACATGACTTGAGTATAACACAATATAGCATATACTGCTGACATGTCACTGTAACTCTCTTTGTTCAGAATTGAAACTATCATTTATTTAATTAACATATTTTGTTAAAAATGAATGGCAAGATCACTTAGAAATAAGAATGTTCTAACAGTGTTTGTACAATCTGATAAGAAACTTACAATATTTCTCATTAAAAATTGGTTGGATGACATTGATTGTCACCTTTTTTGTTCCAAGAGCACTGGATGCAAAACCCTCTGTTTGGTAAAGAAAATCAAGAAACATGTGGAAATAGTTTGAGGAAACAGCTGCAAGGTCACTAACGAAAATTTATTTCTCTCGAAACACATCCACACAATATATGCATGTAAGGCAGCAACCCTTCTCATTAAGTTCAATATTGTGAAAATATATATGTGACCAAGGACAGAGGTTAATGTTTGGACATACAACTCCAGTTGATAGCAAGTTTTGTGGTTTAAATTTTACTACACACAAAGTAATATTTTAGGAAATTGGTATGATTATGGCACAATTCCCAAGTATTATAAGCAGTATTGTGTTTTTGAATAAATTTAAAGGTAGTCTGTATTGGCCCCAAATTATAGCATGCTACAATTGCTAGAATAACTTAAAAACTACTTTTCTGGAGGTCTTTACTTCCAAATTGTTCTCAGACATTCTACATGCACACACAAGATGACTGAATGCCTTGGTGTGGTAAATTTCATCAAGGGTGGTAAAAAAAACAGTTAAGGAATTTTGACTAAAGGTGACCATATTTGAAAGTCTACCATATTTGGGGCCAATGCAGCATACCTTTGAGGCTTGCACACAGCATTACATTAAATTTGCTATAGACCCAAAAAAATCATAAAATAAGAAAAACTTCTCCAAATACAGGTTACATTTCAATACTGTGGGGTCAAATGGAAAGGGAGGGGGGTTGGAGGGTTTGCTTGTTAACTAAGTTGACTGGACTACCTGGTGTTACATACTAAGTGAGCTCTTCACAAACTAGGTGAAACTCAATGCAATAACTTTTTCCTTTGTAGTATTGAGTAACATATTTTAAATGCATTACAATTTGTCACAAACATGAATGGTTTTGGAATCCTTCATTCTTTAGTCTGTTCAATTAAAGCTAGAAGAAAACTTCCGGTATCAGTAATTAAACGTATAAATGGATTCATACTGAAAAATAATTCTGCACTAATGAAATGATATCATCATCATACTGGCAATATGACCCAGATTCCAACATATTCCAAAGTGAATGGTTTCAAACAAATCATGTTTAAAAATCATGCAAATTCAACGTTTAAAGCAAATAAGTGGTCAAAGACTGTCCTTTCAAACTGAATAACTATGTACAAATAGGTGGACTCTTGGATTTCACTGCATTTCATATTTATATTCGGTGGCATGATATGGTACCAAATATATTTGGTATAATTACATGTGTACATGCCAACACTGCAAAGTTAATTTTCTTCCTTGTTCAATATCAATAGTGTACCTTGGTCCATCTGTACTCTTATCAAGCCTTCAAATATTGTGAGTGATGGACTTTGTCGCTACCCCAAATGCTTTCTCAATGTATCACTTACAATTAAGGAAGGCTCTGAATGACTCTGTGGCCAGTCCAGGGTATTCGTTAAGGAACATTGTTCCTTTTGATGTTCCGTAGGACATAATCTCACTTCCGGCACTCAAGACCAAATATCCCTCAGTGGTTGGTATTATTTCTTTTAGTTTGTCAATCTGTAGTTCAATAAAATAATTGATATCTGATAATGTTCAATTTATGTTACATCACATGAGATCAAAAACTTAAGGAATTACTGCACAAAATTGCAAGTAATATAAAAGGGAAAGTAAAGGGCAAAATGCTTAATACCGTAGGATGAGCCCACCAAAGTTTCTTTGGTAAGACTTCCATGAAATGCATTTGGCATACTTGCATGACTAATAAGTACCATAATTTTCTTTACATTTTTATCAGGAAGCAGAGCTCAGATTAAAAAGTATCCTGTAAACATGTTACAACTATGCTTAATCATAATTATAATAACCCATCCAATAACACATCTGCCAGCAGCCAATAGGCTGTATGATGCTTGTTGAGTACGTTGATATATAAACAAAGCCAATGAACTAAGTGGATATTATCTTGAATTCTTATCTGACCTTATTTATATTATATGTCATGTACAGTATGTAAATAGACCTGTCTGACATTCAAGATGCAATATTTTCCTCTGCAGGCATACATACTGTACTGTAGTCGTACGTTATCTCATGTGGGTAAAAACTTAAAGCAAGTTGAATGTATTGTATCCCACATTCTTGCCAAGGTGTTTAAAGACTTGAAGTTATCCAACAACTGTACAAGCCTCTAATATAACATATAACGTGACACGGTTGCATGCTTATATGGATTTTTTTAAGGGTACTGTATAATAGGTAAAATGGTAATGTGAAATGAAACAACAATATTTTGGAACTTGATTGACTAACTTTGAATTATCACATTTTCACCAAACATTTTTGGTGCATTGGACACAGTACAGGGATGTACTGATAAAGTTTTTATATGGAGTGCAATGGTAGTACAGTTAACACTACAGCTGCTGACACTATACCTTGGACACATTTCATTTATAAAGCAAACACAGTTTGAAGTACAAATGAGTAGTTTATGGCAATGGGATAAGATTTCTCATTTTAAAATCGAGAATTTTGTGGCATATTGAAAGCATTAATATTTACCATTGATAGTATTTTTTTGTGGTCCGCGTCCATTCTTTCTTCCTCCATTTCTGGTCTGTGGGGATTGGGAGGCTTCTGGCTCTAAACAGCACCATCTGATCCTGACCTAAGGTCCTCCAGCTCTCTCCAAATCTCTGAAGTCTCTCGCTTCTGGTAAGGTGTTTAAATTCTTCAATAAATGTAAATGAAAAAGGGGACAAAATAAATTCAACCTTTAAAACAACGGTAGCCAATTGTTGAATAAGTTTAAAGAACTTGATAAAATGACTGTATTTCACAATTTTGTAAGCCTAGGATACCATAAGCTTCCTTTGATGTATGTTAACTGTTTGTTTTGTGGGAACAGAAGGAAAAATATTTTGGGGTCATTATATTTCTCAGATATACACAGAGCTAAAGTATGATTAACTTTCATTGATTTGATACACAAAATAAACAGGACACAATAGTTGAGGTAGTCATGCAATGCATTCAGAAATAATGATGAATAGTAATTGGACAAGAAGTTGACTGCAGTGCTTCAAATTCTGCTTCTGCTCGCAAATCCATCAGGCTGGAACAGACCAGTCGTACTGCACAACTGAAACTATAGTTTAAGAAAAGGTCTAGTACTTAATGCAGACCTAGAAAACTGGCCAATCTGGGCTACAATATACAGAAGGCCTAGCCTAACATACTGGCATCGTGTTCATTCAATGTCAATATAGGTTCTGGCTTTCTTTTTCTTGAAAAGAATCAAAACACAATCCAATCTTTTCGTTCAGTCTTCACCAGCTCTTTTATTGGTTTGAGCAATGTAAATGTTGCACAAGTTCGTATTAATTTAACAATCAGGGAAGATACTTTGCGATTGGCAACAATCAGTCTACAGTAGGCCCTAGCCACTTTCCTGGTTGTGAGAAGACACTCCAACCAAAGGGGTTCCCCTTCCTGAACATCTATGAACTTGCATCAAAGTTTATGAAGATTAGTGCCAAAGTCCAGATGCATATACCTCGCCTCTCCCATTATTCCTAGTCTTACTCTAGGCCTATAGGACCTAGCCTAGGCCTAGAGTATAAAAAAGACCTGGGTGAGTCATATGGCTCTAAAGCCCTAGCTGTTGCACTTTGCCAGTAAGGCTAGTACATGACCTATAATTAGGATATAATGCTGCTATAGCACGGACTAAAATTAGTCATTACAGTCAGTTAGATAGCCTATATATGGCTGCAAGTACAATTAACGTTATAAAGTTATGCTAGGCCCTATACTGACATCTGTTGAACACTTATCGAAAACAGAAGGCATGAAATAACCCGATGTTCCTTCATGATCTAACACGGATAGGGTTTCAAATAAGCTACGTAATTAGGGGTCCTTTCTTATCCTTGGGTCTCTAAACTATTATTCGCAGGCTTAGTATCTACTTAAATAATAGAAGTAGCTCACATAGCCGGCATATAGGCTGGGCTGTAAATGTAATGTAGGCCTTAACTTGGGTCGTACTAATTAGCGTCAACAGGCATATTTCACGACAACTCAAGACAACAAGTTTAAAATACCATCAAATACACGACCTGATGCTATTGCTCTTGCGCAATGACATTGGACCGCACCATTACAGAATAAAATACACGGAGAGAATAATAAAACCAGGCAAAATGATAGTAAGCAAGACTCTGTAAAAATTAATAAAAACATATGTAAATTTCAATGGAAAAAAAATAAGAAATATTCATTATTTTAAAAACATTCAATGATTTGATTGATTTGGAGTTCATTCATCATACTACTTTGGTGGCACTTTCTTACTACGTCAACCTACCTCACCGACACTGTACACAAAGGTAGTTCCCAAACCCTAACCCACCCATATCATAATGGTTCGGTCCAATTCTACGGACGGAAAAAGTTGACTATTATTACGAAAAATACATTTTTTCCCGTGAAAAATATGTATGCATGATGGTTTCAGTCAGTTTTAAATGTGTTTCCAGATACACTCTGATTACAACCATTGTATTTGATGGTATTTTAAACTTGTTGTCTTGAGTTGTCGTGAAATGGGCCTGTTGACGCTAATTAGTATGACCGCTTAACCTAGTTAAACTAGTATTAGCCTACTTATTAGTAATTACTTTCTTTTTACATTGACGTACTTTGCTCTTCAGTTTCCTAAATGGATTCTACCTTAGTTATTACTTTTCAATAAAAGTGATGGAACTATGTTGAAAAGCTTTATAATTCAAACTTTATCATGGCCAAAATATCAGACCTGTTGCTTACCTGGTTGTTTACATACATGATAACATTTCTCGACATACTAAACTGTGTGCAAGACGGTTTTCTTGAGAAATACTGTCACGTGAGGACTGGGTGATAATGGACAAGGTACTTTGAATAGCAAGGTAAACAGTAAACAAAAATCAGCTGGGGAGATGTACGTACCGCGCGAAGGTGCAGTTACGCCATATCTCATTGCATACGATGCCCTAAAAAGCCAAGAAAATTCGTCGCTCCGCGAAAATATAATAGCAAGGATACATAAGAGAGAAAGTCATAGAACCACGAAGAATTCGATCGGTACGTAACATTCGCGAGAACGATATTGTATCACTCTACTCGGTGTTACATAGGCTAGTTACTGTAGTACAATCAGACCTATTAGTGTGTGACTTACACTGGTTAGGCCTGAATAACGTTATGTACACGCTGTGCATTGTGCACTAAAAGCAATGTAGCTATGAGTGTAGCGCAATGGGGGCCGTTAGTTTCCGGACCCGTTAGTTTCCTCTCTTGATAAACCTTAGTTTCCTCCTCTAACAACATGGGAGAAAATAACGTTTCTCATAAGGGAATGCAATAAGGCATATTGGCTAGATGTAATACCGCGTACCGACGCTGAGGGATTACCATGCCAATGAATGAGTCTATTTTTAGCGCCAAGTCATACATAAACATCTCTTCACTGATTGGTTGAATTTGAATAGGCGGTTTTGTAGAGCTGCATGTTATAAATACTAAATGATTCGGTGTGTCAGGGAGACACTTATCTCGGAATCATATAAAAGCCTTAATTACTTGCTAATTAACGTTCGCTGTGGGGAAAAAAGTATGAGAAAGTCTTAGTTTTGTCTTTTGTGATTGTATTATGATAAAACTTGATAGACACGGAAAAATTGAGGAAAAACGGCGACTCAACGCAAAATGCTGCTTTAAAACTTACATGTACAGATGATTAAAAATCAAATAATTTTCCAAAAAACATATATTCAATCTTAACATAAGGATCACCATGCTGGTCTACCTGACTGTAGATTGCATGAAATGTTGCACCATATTCATCTGAAGCACTTGAAGAATTTTCCCATCGACTCTCATTTTTGCATATATGAAAAAGAAAAATTTTCTGAACAGGATGAGGAGAAACCAAGTTAATATCTTGTTTAACTCAAGTTATAAACATTTTACTGAACAGGTTGTCATCCTTATTTGCATCCCTATAAACTCTGAAACTTACACAGTTAATAGGGGTGCAGTACAGTTTCCTTGACGGGTGGAAGGGAGGTGAGAAATTCACCTTAAAACAAAGTCCATAGGTATATGTCATGGGTAATAATTAGAATAATAAGTGTGCTTCATAATCCTTTAAGTAGTTACGCCACTGCAGTACAGTTGCACAAAAAGTCATATCACCCAACACTTCTTCTAGGGCATGGGCAGCAAGGTAGAGTATACATGTAAGAACATCAAATGTTATGAAATAGTTTTTAAATGGATAATTACCTTCATGCAGCCAACTTGCAAGTTTGGTTGAGGATGGGCTAACTTTGGGTATCTGCAGAAGAGCTGCTTCACTATTTCTTCATACATACCCTTGGTCGGAAGTCTGAAAGACAAAGTTGAATAGTCTTCGTAAATTTCATGAATAACAATATGAACATTTAATGATACTAGAAAACAGCTCTGAGTCCTTTCAAAAGTTATCTCATTTCAAACTCAGCATCGCATGAAAAAAAAATGCAAAATGGGGGAAGTAGCAGACCCCTAGCTTTGCTTTTACAATGGGCTGATCAATCCACCACAGAGAGGGCAATTAACCCTGCACCCAGACACTGCAACCCTGCACAAAAATCAATTCTGCTACTAAAAGAGGTTACAACATTCAACTTCAACTGCCATCATTTAGTATAATTTCTTTCCTTGTCATGTAACTTGTAAGAGAAAAACTGTGGATTGCCCCTACAATTTGGGGGTTTGTCATGTTTTAACCAATCAGAATTCAGAAAATAACCCAATGTGTGAATAACTATATGTAATAACTAATGTCCAATAGGTCCTTGTAATTTGGATCTTTCTAATGGGACTATCAATTAGTCTTTCTAATGGGACTTCTAGTTTCTAATAGGATTTTTCCATTGGGTCTCCTAGAGTCCTAATGGAACTTTCCAATTACACTTAATAGGATCAGTTAATGGAACTTTTTAGTCCCATTGTTCCAAATTCTGTCCAATTTTGCAATGAGATCCCATAAAGTCCCATCATAAAATTGTAATGGGAATTTTATCCTGGGAGGGATCTTTCCGAGGGGGAGACATTTTGAAAGCGCATTACAAACCCACTGATATCCAAGTTTCTTTTTATGGAAGCATGGCAATATTTCATAATATTTCAAATGTATTTTCTCACACTAAAGCAGGAATGTATCATAGTGAACCAGTAACACAATTTGTTTTTTACTTCTAGTACCAGCTACCTTACCTAAAGTATTCCCTGTATTACAGAGGTCAAAGAACAAGTGTAAAATTTCCTTGGTGCAGCCCAACCTAGCCTGCTAATTTCCATTAACTCTATGGAAAGTGGCATGGCAGCATTGTCTTTCTTACCTAGTGCCAGTGGCTTTCACAAAAGAATCATAGATGTTTTGAAGAAAAAGAGACCTCTCAGGGAGATTCATCGGGATCCCTTGTTTAGCTTTCATTTCCAGCGATGGAGGCTGTTCTGGTAAAGTTGTACTATTCCTATGGTGTACAGACATCCTCGGCTCTCATCCCTCTATCCTCCAAAGACTCAGATTCAGAAGAAGTTGAAAGGGGGTTTTCAGCATCGGAATAGATGTCCACCAAGTTATCCGGCATCTGAGATTATGAACTAAAGCTTGATGCAACAATATTGGCCCTGTAGGTAGAGAAGAATATAGATGTATACATAGTTTAAGGAACAGTCTTACAAATTTGTTAATTTTATTTCATAGAGCATAGTTAAGAAACAATTTGGTTAAAAATTCAGGGTGACATCTTATGTCATTCAGGAAATGTGAATTTCTTTTGAAAGATTTTCCCAAACTTTGTGATTTAATCATTTGCTCCTCAATTTTAAAGACTTAAAGGTATTCCTTTGCACTCTCTGCCAAAACCATTTGAAATCCTGCATTATTCATTTTAGGTAGAAGGGGGGAATGTGAGAGCACTCATCTTTGGTAGCTGCATCATGCAAAACCATTAAACATTTTGGTGTTCTCGTTTAAGATTTCCCAATTTTCCACTCAAAGTGGTAGGTTGGCTTCCTCTTTGATTCTCAAGTGTCACATTTATGCAAAGATGGAAGAATGTACAGCATCATCTTCTTTTTCTGTCAATATAGCAGGCCTCCCACCGGCTCTTTACTAAAATAAAGGTTTTTTTAAAGGTTGATTGTTCTAAAATAAAGTTTTTTTAAGGTTGTAAACAGAAAATAAAAGTTAATAAAGGTCCACTTATTCAATTAATGCCTGTTAAATCAGTGATACATGACACTTGTTACAAAATATGATATCTCTTCATATAGAATTTTACTAAGAATAGGTTTTGTTTCTTGTTTTGTTTATTGCATATGGCATGTTCCCTTGTTTCCATTTTTAAACATTTGCATTAATGTACTGCTACATGTAACTGTCAGTCCTGTCTTATTAGGATTAACTTGTTTTTTTTTGGCAATTTACGCTGGAAGGTCACATACCGTTCTGGGGTATGATCCACTTTAATTACTGTAGGGCTTTGTAATTTTATTTAATCTTTGCCTTTTACTTGGAGGACAACATGGTGGTCTCTTAGGTATATACTTCATTATTATTATTTTTGGTACTGTTATTATTACCATATCTTCTTATATTGTATTTTTTCTCTCAGTATTTTTCTTTTCTTTGTTGACCTATTATGTGTATGTCTCCCTTTTCCTCTTGCAACTGTATCTTATCCTTTTCTTTCCTTTGACCTTCTTTTTTTTTGTTCTTTGTGTTGTAATGTATTGACCAATAAAGACTGGTCTCGTATTCAAGCATGTTGCAATCAAGTTGTATCACATTTTTCCATCGTTAAGTTGACACAGTCAAATCATCGTTTTTGTTTTTCACAAGCAGTATGAATGATCATATCTTTACGTGTATGTTAACTCATGGTAGGCCTCTGCACATTCTGTAGCTTAAATACCAGGTTCAAACTATTGTGTTGTATAGTGAGATTCTTTATGAAAATAAAACAACTGATACTCGGAATCTACGATGGGGTCCATTAACCAAGTTGTTTTTCTGATCTAGAATCACTGAATTTTGTTCATTCTCACAGAATTATTTACTTAATACATTGTTTTGAATTAGGGTTAAAAAACCGTTGCAGACAATGGGTCGTAATCAAAAATGGATGCGTTATTGATTCTTCGAAAATTATGCAACTAGGCACACATCATACAATTTTACAGATTTTGAGCAGTCTCCATGATTGGTTGATGGTTTTGCAAGTATTTTGTCATTGGTTAATATCTGCGCATCAAATTCTGCTAGAAAGTGATTGGATTAAGAGTCATGCATATCAAAATTTGTGGTCATTGGAATAAGAATTTGTATGCTATTTTTTAAGGGCCTTTATGCTAATATTGATTGGCTGGAACTGTTTTTCCTGCAAAGTCTTGATGACCCAAGTGGTTTTTTTGATCATTACATGGGGTCCCTACTCTGTCTTGATAAATTTCAAGACTTGTCTTACCAGTATGGGAAATAAAATTGTAATTGTGTGGAAAGTCTATTCCAAAGAGCCATACGTCCTTTTCTGATTACTTTTCTCAGGCTGAAACTGCCTTATGTCCCATTTTTGGACATTGAGCTTTTAAGATATGAATATGTGCCACCAATATTTGGACATAAGACCTTTCATAGACCATTTTTGGAGTGGATGGGAAAATGTAAAATTTAAAAATTTTACGAGAAAATTTTATATCACTGTCAAAAGCTGCATACATTTTAATATGTTGTTAATACCCATGTTAGCTCTATCTACATTTACAATGATATAATATAGTGAATTTTGAAGCCTTTGTTGATGAAGAAATTCTTCAAAAGGTCTGCCATTTTGTCAGAGTTTCAGTACAGCATCTGATCTTTCATGAACTGATAGTATACATGTTAGTCACTGGTCTCAAACATATTCAAAGGAAAATGAATTGTATGCAACATCTTTACCCTTCAATATTACCAAAAGAATGTGACAAAACTATACTGCACAAGTTCAAAATCTGGTGAATGTTTTCAAAGCTGTATAGCCTCATGTCCAAAGGTGGACAAAAAAATAAAGAATTTTTGGGACAAGGATGAAAATGTTCAACCAAGTTAACACCTATTTTGGTAATGTACATGAAAAGTTTGAGCCAAAAAAGTTTAGACATATACTGTATTTGAAAGCCTTTGATTGCATACTTTATGACCATTTGTGTCAAGAAATGGAATCCTTTCTTTGATCTCTATTGAAGCAAGTTTGGTAGAAACATTCTCTTCAGGTGTAATTTCAAAGAACTAGATGTAGCTCCTCACATTAACAACATTTTCTTTTATAATTTCTGAAGGGGACCATAGTATTTGGAATAATTCCAAACTCAAAAGAAATTTGTCTATTCTGTTTCACAAGAAATTGTATTTTAAATGTATTGTTTATGTTACTGATCTCTAAGATCAAGGTAATGTACATTTTTCTTATAACACAAAACAGACACTGAAAATACTCAAAGATGTTATAGATAGCTTAAGGGAAGTGCTTTTTACGTGACCCGCCCTGCGGGATCCAAAACGTCACGGCCAAACGGCACTAATCACCCATCCCATTCTAAGAAAAAGAACTCAAGCGAGCCAGAAAGTAAAATACGCCCACCGACCTGCAGAGACCAACCCCCAACAACCCACTCAAGGACGACCAGCACGCAGCGAAACAAAACACCCCTCCCCAGCACACCAGCGTCAAAAAAGGCAGCGAAAATCGCCTGCAACCTGAAGGCGAATGTCACACTTCACCGCCTCCAGGACTGCCTGCCAACTGGCAAATTTTCCCCTAAAAACTATTGTTACCCCCGGGTTAGGGGAATTCCGGGGTGGTTCGCTTTAGGGCTGCAGAAAGGAGACAGAGAACATATGATGCAGACAGCTCAATTGGCAGAATAGCAAGCAAATTTTCTTATTAGATTAACTGGCAGCAGTAATTTATCTCATTTCCAGTGAAAAACACAATTAATACGACAACATTGATTCTGGAATATTGATCTAGGGAAATCCCCTAATTATGCAACCAAATCGGTGGCGCCCTTCTAGTAATTAAATACAATAACCACGCTGTGACTTCTTACACTATAGGTCTGTACCTACATTAGACAGTAAACGAACAGCGAGCCTAGCGTAACAGTTCAAATTTACTAACGACCTCTATGTGATTAACATTTATGAAATACACTAATTACCCTACTTGAATTACTAAGCCTAACTAATTGTTTACATTACAACAGATCACAAGTCATGCAACACACGAACCTTAAATGATGGATTTAACGACAAATAAGTGCTACTCGCTGACCTAACATACAATGTTATACGTAATAATCTGGGACATCGTTGCACGAGTGGTAACATATTTTAATCTTGTAATATCCCATCGATTCCCTTAACATCATCAACCAGGACCTAATCAAATCAAAACTAGAGGTGTTTTTATACAACTGGTTGAAGTTTTGGTGTTTAACATTTAATAATTTGTGTAAACTTACCTGCAGAAAGGAGACAGAGAACATATGATGCTCAATTGGCAGAATAGCAAGCGCCAGTGAACGTACGTTCCTACATAGGCACGCATGTACACATTTAGTGTGCGTTTAAGTGCTTGTAAATTATATGGAACGCCAATTTGATGATTTTTGTAGGGGTACCTATTTTTCCGCGCAACACTATATTGCATCTGTTCCTCCAAATAATTTTTTTTCTTCAAAATAGCACAAACACAAATAATACGATGCAACAGAACAAACTGGAGGGTCTACCCCATATAAAACGAAGCCCTGTCCTACCGACGATGACCGATCTCCCGTTACACGGTCGGTCCAGGTCTGGAACCACTCCCACAAGCTTAAAACAAAGGAACAATGCCAAAAAACATGAGCAGTACTCTCTAAGCTGTCACAGCCGGTCCTAGGGCACAGTCCGTCACCCAATCGCCAATGATACCTTTTTGGTTCCTTGCTTTAGCAAAAGGAACCTATGTAGTCAGGTTGGCGTGTGTGTCTGTGTGTGCGTCTGTGACACTTGCTTGGGTACGCTCTATCTCAATAAGGGAATGTTGGATTGAGGCCAAACTTGGACTGTAGATCCGCCATATAGAGAAGGTGTGCCCTATTGTTTTTGATAATATTAATAATATGAAAATATTAAAACTGCAATAACTCCCAGTGCCAATGTGCGACAAGAATGATATTTTGGGACAAGTTGTGAACTGGTTAGGGGAACATTTTGAAACTTAACATGCATGTGATCAAAGGTCACCCAAGGTCAATTAATGTTAAAAAACTAGTATTTTTGCGATAACTTGAGAACAAATTGTCCGTTAGGGTTGGGAGTTGCTTCAATGTAATCCAATTGTCGACCCGCATCTGGGTGACCCTTGACCTCAATTTGACCTCTGGTGACCTTTAAGTGTTTTGGGGATTTTTACAGTTTCGAGTTGACCCGTGTGACCTTTGTGTGCGAAGTTATATGCGGTCAAAGTTTTCGGTCGGAGTTAGCATGGCTGTACAGACTTGTCATGTTGATTTTTGGAATCAGGAGATCAAACTACATCTGAAACCAAAGTCAAAAGGTCAAAGGTCACATGAGAAAAGATTTGCTTATTTTGGGAGAAAACGGGCAAAAAAGAAAATGTTTAGTTTTGATGCTAGATTTGGATATCAAAGGTACCTTCCGATCAAAAATGTCAATGGGTTGACACCGGGGTGACCTTTGTGTGTGAAGTTATACAAGGTCAAAGTTAATTTTCAGACATTTAATGCAATAACTCCCAGTGCCAAGGTGTGACACGGTTGATAATTTGGGACAAGTTGCAAATGGGATAGGGGAATATTTTCAAACTTAACGGTCATGTGATCGGAGGTCACCAAAGGTCAATTAATGTTAAAAAACTAGTATTTTGAGGGGAGAAAATGGGCAAAGAAAAAAATGTTTGAATATTTATAGTTTGATGCTATATTCACGTCTCACCGATCAAAAATGTCAATTGGTTGACCCCAGGTGACCTGTGTGTGTGAAGTTATTTGAGGTCAAAGTTAATTTTCAGACATTTAGTGCAATAACTACCAGTGCCAAGGTGTGACACGGTTGATAATTTGGGACAAGTTGCAAATGGTATAGGGGAATATTTTCAATCTGCATGGTCAAGTGATCGGAGGTCACCAAAGGTCAATTAATGTTAAAAAACAAGCATTTTTGCGATAACTTGAGAACGAATTGTCCGTTAGGGTTGGGAATTGCTTCAATGTAATCCAATTGTCGACCCGCATCTGGGTGACCCTTGACCTCAACTTGACCTCTGGTGACCTTTAAGTGTTTTGGGGATTTTTACAGTTTCGATGCTATTTTCAGATGTCAAAGGTACCTTCTGATCATAAATGTCAAAGGGTTGACCCCCGTGTGACCTTTGTGTGCGAAGTTATACAAGGTCAAAGTTAATTTTCAGACATTTAATGCAATAACTCCCATTGCCAAGGTGTGACACGGTTGATATTTTGGGACAAGTTGCAAATGGTATAGAGGAATACTTTCAAACTTAACTGTCATGTGATCCGAGGTCACCAAAGGTCAATTACTGTTAAAAAACTAGTATTTTGGGGGAGAGAATGGACAAAGCCAAAAATGTTTGAATTTTTATAGTTTTAATGCTATATTCACGTCTCACCAATCAAAAATGTCAATGGGTTGACCCCAGGTGACCTTTTTGTGTGAAGTTATATGAGGTGAAAGTTAATTTTCAGACATTTAGTGCAATAACTCCCAGTGCCAAGGTGTGACACGGTTGATATTTTGGGACAAGTTGCAAATGGTATAGGGGAATATTTTCAAACTTAACGGTCGTGAGCCAAGGTCACCAAAGGTCAATTAATGTTAAAAAACGAGCATTTTTGCGATAACTTGAGAACGAAATGTCCGTTAAGGTTGGGAATTGCTTCAATGTAATCCAATTGTCGACCCGCATCTGGGTAACCCTTGACCTCAACTTGACCTCTGGTGACCTTTAAGGTGTTTTGGGGATTTTTACAGTTTCGATGCTATTTTCAGATGTCAAAGGTACCTTTTGATCATAAATGTCAATAGGTTGACCCCCGTGTGACCTTTGTGTGCGAAGTTATATAAGGTCAAAGTTAATTTTCAGACATTTAATGCAATAACTCCCAGTGCCAAGGTGTGACACGATTGATATTTTGGGACAAGTTGCAAATGGCATAGAGGAATATTTTCAAACTTAACGGTCATGTGATCCGAGGTCACCAAAGGTCAATTACTGTTAAAAAACTAGTATTTTGGGGTAGAAAATGGACAAACAAAATTTTTTTAAATTTTTATAGTTTTAATGCTATATTCACGTCTCACCAATCAAAAATGTCAATGGGTTGACCCCAGGTGACCTTTTTGTGTGAAGTTATATGAGGTCAAAGTTAATTTTCAGAATCTTAGTGCAATAACTCCCAGTGCGAAGGTGTGACACGGTTGATATTTTGGGACAAGTTGCAAATGGTATAGGGAAATATTTTCAAACTTCATGGTCATGTGATCCAAGGTCACCAAAGATCAATTAATGTTAAAAAATAGTATTTTGTGGGGAGAAAATGGGTAAAGAAAAAATATTTGAATTCTTACAGTTTTGATGCTCTATTTAGGTCTCATTGATCAAAAATGTCAATGGGTTGACCCCCAGGTGACCTTTGTGTGTGAAGTTATACAAGTTCAAAGTTATTTTTTAGACATTTCATGCAATTAACTCCTAGTGCCAAGGTATGACACGATTGATATTTTGGGACAAGTTGTGAATGGTGTGGTGGAACATTTTCAAACTTAACGGTCATGTGATCTGAGGTCACCAATGTTATCATATTTGTTGACCCGCTTGTAGGTGACCTTATATTTCTTAAAGTTTGGACGCCATATTCAGATCTCAAAAGTGCCTCCCAATCAAAAATCCGATCTCAATTTGTGATCACAAAAGTGTTGGCTATAGTGTTGGTTACTTTATGGGTACATGTAGGACCACAATTACTTGGACTATTTGAGCCCAATCTTGCGATAATTATATTATGTGTATTGTCATATACCCCTACGCAAGGAACCACAGTGCCCTTGGGCTCTTGTTAGATTGGTCATCAAGGCACCGTGTGCAATCCTCCAGGCAAGATCACGGAGCCTGTAACCAATCAGCCTTGAATGCACCGAACGCCATACTTCGGCAGAATGGCGTCCCTGTACAAAAATTGCATTCAAGGCCCTATCCCGCAAGGAACTGTGAACGAGGGCCGGCCGTGACAGGTCAACAGGGGGCAACTCAATCAGAGCGGAGCAAAAGATACGCACTACCCTGCTTGGAGTACTACTATGCGGTCCTCTGTTGCTAAACAGCGCCGGGACCCATCGACGCAGGTGCAACCCGCCCCAAAAACGTACAAAATATGAACAAGGCAACCCTGGGTCAGTTACCGCTACAAACAATTGCTTAAATAACAAAAAGGTAAATTTACTCCCAAGATGAACCACCCCTAACCCACCCTTCTCCAGTTTTTGGTACATTACCGCCCTTTTGACAAGCTCTGTAGCACCCGACCAAATAAATGAAAATATCGCTCTCTCCAACCGCACCAGGACACGACGCGGAATTGGATACACCGCGCCCGGGTACCACAAGATGGGCGAAACAAAACGATTAATAACGGTGACTTTCCCCAAGATCGAAAGCCAGCGGGTGCCAAATGTTTTGAGCCTGCTCTCAAATACCTCAGCCCTCTCGTTCCAGGTGACATCACAAGGTGCATCGTAGCCGAACCATATACCATTAGTTTTGATATTCTGATCCGACCACGATGCACCGAATGGTAAGTCTCTGTATCTCCAGCTACCAAGGCGAAGGCCCTATGTCTTTTCCGGATTCAATTTCGCCCCGGTAGCTCTCTCAAAGATAGATAAATCCTGCGAGAGGGCACGAAAGGAGCCCAGACTCGAAACAACACATGTCACGTCATCTGCATATTGAACGGATTTCACTTTGGCACCCCCTGGCACAACGAATGGAACAAGTTCCGAGTCTCTTTCCAAAAGACGAGAGAGAGACTCGCTAAACAAAACATACAGTAATGGAGACAGAGGGCACCCCTGGCGCAGCCCCCTCTCTACGTTAAAAAGCTCCGAACAAAACCCATTTACGATCACAGAACTGAAACTTTCCTGATAGAAAACATAAATCCATTTACAAAAATTTGGGTGCAACTTAAACGTCTCCAATACATTCATTAAAAAACCGCGATCCACCATGTCAAAGGCATTCTGCTGACTTGGGCAGCAAAGTAATCATGCCCAGACGTTACTATGGTTTAGCAGTCCGTTTTGGAAGGCGTCTTCGAAGACGGCTCTGATGTCGGGTCCTATTATTGCCCAGAAGGTTCGGTAGAACTCCAAACCCGGGGACTTGCCATTCTTCGTCTTCGAAAGCGCCTTCCAAAGCTCAACAGTGGTTATTCCGCCCCCCCCCCCAATATCATTGACCTCGTGGGGAACAGTTTTGGAGATTCCCCTCAATAAATCGGCCTGTGCCGTGAGGGTCACTAACCACGGTCCCGGTATTCCAATGAGAGAGCCAGTATTCCAATGGTAACCGTAGTTCTTCTTATGGCCCACTTGAACTTGGGCACATGATTTGTTACTGTTACTGTTTGAGTAATTAGCAGAATGTCCGTGTCCTGCAATTGACTTAGCATCTCTAGCAGCTTGTTCCGGGAGTTTTGCTGTAATGGCAAATTGGATTCTAGAAGCAAACGTTCACGCAGACGATGTGGATAGGTCTTTTCAACTAATTGATCTCTGATCATTTCATCATGAAAGGCTTTAAAATCAGGCTTAAAAACTAACTGCTTACTCTCGAAGGGCAGCAATATAGATTCTTCTGCTAATTGACCACGTTGTCTGAACTTATATCTCTCAGCAACTACATTGACAATAGGCGGAAAATGTCTATCCAATGCTCTCAACTCGAGTTTGTATACATCACCTTCAGTACTAGCCGTAGTAGCAGTATCGGTGGGCCTCGCAATAGTCGTGGAACCAGTACCTGTATTGTTAGAAGACCCCGTAGGTGAAGAATTGACATTCGCTGTAGCAGAATTTACTGAACTGAACGTAGTTTGAGAAGCAAAACTTGAAGGATCAGGCAGAGTATAGAATATACGTTGTCCTTCTGCCCCTAAGGCGTTCAAAAGTAAAGCCCGTTTTCGAGCAGCAGTGGCTGTACTTATATCGCAAGCGAGTAAATAGTTCTCAAACATGCGTTTCCATTGAAACCATGGTATCGGCGGAGAACCCGGTGTAGCAAGAAAAAACGGCGGAGAAGCAACACTCGAAAGAGCCATCGTAACGTAAAAGTGCTCCAAATCGGTTCTTTTTATATCCTCGTCGCCATAAATGTGGTGTTCCGTACTTAACCACTAAAGATGAATAAGATTATTATTGATTTTTATAACTCATTTGTTCAACGTGATTACATTATCTCGAACTCATATCATGCATGTTTTATCAATGTCGTATATAAGTAAAATTATATTCATCATACACAACACAGTCGCATTATGGTACCATTCTACAATGTCTTTAGAGTTCATATGACCCATTGGTTAGGTGGTCCAAGGCGTGCTGGTTTAGATTAGGGCTTTAAGGTGTTTTTCAGGTCCCGTTACATTTACTTAAGAAGTTATGATTAAGTGGTCATTTAAATTGGTCAAGTACAGTACTCTTTGAACCGGGCAAGATGCATTATGGTACTCTTCTGCGGGCACCGACAGGCCTTGGGCATGATACCTCTGCTTGCCCAGACGAGGTTGTGTGCTCACACTGTGGGAAGGAGGGACATGTCTTTCGCGCTTGTCCCTCCTCTCATGTCTCTAAGAGTGGGGGGTAAGTCTTAAGGCCGGTTCATACTCGCTGCGTTTTCACTGCGTGCGCAGCGCGCAGAGCTATTTCGTTCGATACGCAGTGTGTACATGGACGCGCAGTGTGTTATCAAATTGCGCTGCTGCGTCCGAACTTTTTGAAAATAAAAAGGGTCGTGCACACTAATCGGATGCGTAGTAGGACATATAGAAATATTTCAACATTTTGTCGGATTCGTATTCATTTGCAGTGATGGCAAAACTAATTACTGACGATGAAAAGCTTATCGAAACAGTGCGCCTGTTTCCAAACCTCTACAACACATCTTTGAGAGAGTACCGAGACACACAGAGGGCAGTAAATTCATGGAAAGAAATTGGGAAAATATGCAGCAAAGAATGGATGGAATGTAAGGATAAATGGAGGAAACTGCGCGATGCTTTTATGGAAGTAAAGAAGAACATGAAGACCAAAAGTGGAGATGGGGCCAAAAAGCAAACAAGGTGGCCATACTATGAAGTCATGTCTTTTCTTGGAGACCACGTCAAGCACAAAGAAACGGAAACAAACATGGGCGTTAGGTAAATTTGAACGTATTTTTAGTGGTTTCATTCAAATCAACGATTTTTCAAGAAGTAAAATCATAAGTGGTATCGTGAACGAAAAAACATTCTTAATGAAGGCAATAAATGAAATTAGAATAGGCACGACAAAATATTTATAATACATGGTGCAATTGAAGAAAATTATACCAAGGAAGCCAGTATTTTTCCCACTCTGCACCTTTCATATTTCTAATTAAAATATTCTTTTGTACCCCGAAATATTCTTTCAAATACAATAGTAATTTATTTTGCCTTGGGGTTAACTTTTGTAATTTGCCTTTGAAGATGTAACTTTTGATTAATATAATAATTAAATTTAATTCACGAGCGAACTTCCCTCGTACAAATATTTCCTTCTTTTGCACGCGTGCAATTGTGGTATGTGCGCAGAGAGCGTGTGGGGAATGTGCAAATTGCGCTCTTTTGGAACGTTTTCACGCATGCAATTACTGTTGCATGCATGCAAATGATAAAATTGCACGCTCTGGGCACGCATGCAGGGGAATAAAATTGCACGCTCCGGGTACGCATGCAGGGGAATAAAATTGCACGCTCCGGGCACGCATGCAGGGGGATAATATTGCACGCTCCGGGCACGCGTGCGTAGAATTTACATACATGCAATTCTTGCATGCGTGTGGGGAGCATGCAAATTGCGCTCAATTGGAACGTTTTCACGCATGCATCTTAAAAACGCGCTGTTTGACAAACGTTTGCATGCATGCAAATTTGCACGCTGAATTTTCACGCATGCATTTTAAAAACGTGCTCTGCTTGACAAACTTTTGCATGCATGCACGCATAATTTCCAGTTGGTATATATATTACAATTATGTGCATTAATTACTGGATGAAAAACAAACTTAATATAAAAACTTGCATGGAATATTTTCAATTCTCTCTGAATTATGAGTTTTATTCAATATTAACTTCAGAACAATATTTACTTTGAAATTTAGAACAAAATAACTTCCCTGGAAGATTAAAATAGGTAGATAAAAAAGTGCATGGAATATTTTCAATTCTCTCTTATTTTCTTACGAATAATTAAATGGTTAAACAAAATACATGGTATTGCTTCTATTGCAATAGGAAAAAGATTTATAAACAAGAGCCCAAGGGCACTATGATGAATGTTACCAAGCTTCATGAAGATCCAACAATGTTTAGTAATTTGACTTCAAATGACATGTATTTGTACATATAGGTAACATTGGTACATGTTCATCGTGTGTATATATATATACATACATGATATACACTTAAGCCATGTAACACACACCATGCTATAACACACACTGACTGTCACTGTAGTAATGCAAATTCAATGATTACATACTCTATGGACCATACCATGAGAGCTTCAAAAAAATGTCAGTGACCAAAGTTCCTATACCCACAATGTAGAAAGGAAAATTACCTTACACTATTCCACACACTGAAGTAATAAGGAGTTCCAATGGGAAGTTACGGTGTCCCATAATATTACTGTTTAGGGCTAAAAGAGCTCCCCCCCCCCCCTTTATCAAAATGCACACGATAATGTACCTGCCAATAACAGATGTGCATATCAACTTTGAACAAATCTAACTTACGGTTGCAAATTATTGCAATTTTAAGATTTTTTATTTAACCCCATAACCTGATTAATGTTCAAGATATGAGCACCAAAAACAATAAGGCACACCTTCACAATATGGCAGATCTTATAGTCCAAGTATGGCCTCAATCCAACTTTCCCTTATTGAAATAGAGCGTACCCAAGCAAATGTCACAGACGCACACACACACGCCAAGAACTTGAATGTTAATATACGAAAGGCAAGATTTGTGTATATAAAATAAATTCCCTGAAAGATAATAGTTAGATGATTGGACAGATGCACAAAATTAAAAGTGTACTAATAAATGAGTCTTCAGTCGTTACAGTCTTCACTAAAACTCTTATAACTCTTTAAAACCTGAACGAATTCACTCCATTTTGGATGATTTTATTGTTCTATGTTTGGGGGTAATATTTGTGTAAGTTTTGTATTACCAGGATGGGCATTTTACTTAAGTGAGCTCTCAAACTTGTTCTTATACACTGTTCGTACTGAACGTACCCGTGTTTGTTCCCATTTGACCTTTGACATCATATCATTATCACATTATAATATCATTAACTCTAACCATGAACTGGCTTATAGTAGGAATTTGTTCTCAATACTGAGGTGACATTAAAAACATTTACTGTGTTAAAAAATCCATGGTGGAGTCCTCAGATATCGCTGCCCCTGGACGGATTGCAACTAGTTAAATGTATTTGTTTAATTATTAGGTATTTGAAAGGCAATTTAGGCATATAAAAATACATGTTGCTATAATATGAAAGCGATATGGAAAAATTCATGGTGCAATGAACTGGACGGCAATAAAATGACAAGTTGACTTTAACCAATATATTTTACAAATGAACTGTTCGTTCCTTCCTTCTGGCTCCAACACACTTGCTATTAATTGTAGCATTCATTTCTTTTTCAGAAGGGACAGCGATTCCTTTCTTCTGACAGAAGCACAGGATGTAAGCTTTGAACGAAAGAAAAATGGGATGTCATTAATTGCCTGATTACCATTATGGCAAACATATATGCCAAAATAGTCACAGATGTATGCCTTATTGAGTTATCCTGTTTACAAAGTTTTGGACCTTTGACCCAACCAAAAGGAATAGAAAAGTAATATTATTCTTGCAAATAGGAAGTACAAGTAGGTGTCACACACACAACATTAAAAATTTATTTTGCCTCCGGCTAGGAATCAAAGATCACTTCAGTCTCACTTAATAAAGGTAACTAAATAACTCTCGCCGGCGAAGTCTTAAATTGGCTACTATACACTGGTCAGCTCATTCGTTGTTCTCCATCAGGGTACATTGAAAATGTGCTTTGATATAGATGAACATACATATGCCGCCATGACTGCATATTTATTTTACAGATCCATCAGTGGTTGAACCTGGGTAGAAAAATCGGACCCCGGTATACCCAGCAGTGATGGATTTATTAGGAATTAAGGTTGTCCTTAAATTATTTCAACACAAAACAAAATCATTTTGGTGCTCAATCTGATTATGACATCCAGAGCTGTATAACTATATGGCCTGAGAGAATCCATCATTCTACATGGTCTGTATTAAACATTCGATATAGGCCATTGCAGATGATAATGAAGGGTATATTATGAACACAACTTTCATTCTTTTCCTACAGCTACTTTTGGACACCAGATTATGCAGATATTGAAGAAAAAAAACATGGTTTGGGGGTTATTGTTTCAGTGACTTGACTTGGTTTTTAATGCAATATAATTACTCTCAAAGTTATTAAGTCTTTGAAGCCTTCAAATTTTTGGGTTGTCTGAAGGACTACCAAGCACACAACATTTTGAAAGTACCTTTTGCTGCACTCAGTCGCTTTCGATCCAGTGGAGTCGTTTTAGTTTCTCCCACCATGTTGGCTGCCTGTGGCCGTCCACCGACAGCACAACCGTGGCACAATTCCTCATGGCTGAAGAGCGTGTCCAGCAGTTTCCGTAACATCATGTTGACGCCCTTCTTTCCTTTAAAAGCTATGCAGGTCTTCTGGGATATAGTTACAAACACCCCAGTGCCCTTAACAAGTTCTACAATTTCCTGTTGAGGGTACGATCAGAAAAGATACATTAGTTACATGACTGTGCAATCACCTGTATTGAATTAACACTTGTTCAACAATTAAAATATGCACCAGGTGATTTAAAGGACTGTCATACTTTATGTTGACTAAAATTGTCTGAGAATCAGCTCAAATTATTATACCTAAAATTGCTATGCTAAGTTAATAAACTGCTGGCTGCATATCTTGTTCCATTACTGGGGTATGAAATATGCTCATTCTATATAAGAAAAAGGTAATTGCACTATCAATTGAGATGTCATCAAAGATCCCTATTAATTGGACCAGTCCAGTGAGTTTGTTTTAAATGTTTCGATTCTGTTTCCCTTTAAAGGTAAGGTACTATCAGACTTTATTTTGGGTTAAAAATCCCATGAAATATGCTGCATTTTGTCAGCTAAAATTGTCATCTGGATTTATATAAAGGTTTGTATATTGGCTGTTTTTAAAATGCACTTGTATTAATTAGAGACAATTTACGGTTTGTGCATATAATTTGTCCCCGAACAAAATGTCTAAAACTTGTTTCTTAGGGTTCATTTCTCGCTAATGACTGGTACTATTTGCAAAACGAGCAGAATATAGTTGTTCTATGAGACAAACAATGGACTGAATGATTAAACCAGCTCATTGAGCATATTTTGCTGCTCAAAAGCCTGACCTTTAAGGTAGGTGTAAAGGCGACAAAAACATATCTAAACTGCTGAACAGCAACTTATATTACTGAATAAACATATTTTGTGACATTTGGGGAAAGATGTGGTTAATCAGAAATGAAATGAGTTTTTATATATAAAAATTATTCAAACATACCTCATTATCCAACGTTGGTATTTGTTTTTGCAGAGTTGTCATTTCTTGTTGAGAAGTGGTGGGCGACAAGTAGGTAGTGGCGGGCGACATGTTGGTAGTGGCGGGCGATGCGTTGATAGTTGTAGGTGACGCATTGATAAAGGTAGGCGACGTGTTGATAGTGGTAGGTGACGTTGATAGTAGTTGGTGGCGCATTGATAGTGGTGGGCGATGAATTGATAGTGGTTGGCAATGTGTGGACATTGGGGGTGATGTCCGTGGTTGCTGGGTGATTCCTTAGTTGGGCTGCCAAACCGACCAAAATATTTGACAAATCTGTCATAAACTTGGCCTTTCTTGTTGTAACGACTGCATATAAAATAAAACAAAATAATGATCCCAACAAAGCAAATAAATGTGTGCTGCTAGTGGAGGCACCAGACTGGAGGAAAGTGGGGGTAAACTGTAGTGTTCAAACCATTATCAGATTATTTTAGTAAAATTGGGCTGGTAACCGGGACCAAATACCCTCATCAAAATACCAAAATACAACTGGGCATACAAATTTGACCAAATTTAGCCAATTGTAGGCTAGCCGATTTTCGCATTACAAAATGGTCTATGCTTTAAGGGTTTCTAACATTATACATGTAATAAAGTAAGGTCAATCAGTACGAGCTTAAATATATGAGCTAGTGTTAGGTTAGCCACATTTTATCAAAGTATCGGAAATTGTGGAAAAAATAGTGAGTATTAATAGTTCTGCTACGTACAGAATGCTCTTGTACAGTATATTTCATAATTTTTTTTCTGGCATTTTGGTGTCAATTAAAAGTAAGGTATTTCAGTTGGCCCACTTGTTTTGTTTGGGCCTATAACTCCACTTTGTAACCAAAACTTACCAAGTTCCTTCCTCAAGACGTTGCCCTGGCAGATTTCACAGACAGTAGCAGCTTCATTCACATCTTTGACCTGTGCCGTTTCTTCAAACCATTCTATTTTTGAGTTTTTTTCTGCTATCTGATTTTTGAGGTGCATTATCTCATTTTTCAGTTCAGAGATTTCTCTGTGAAGATCCTCGGTAGGGTCATAATCTAAGTTGACATAGCTGCTATCTATGTCAATCGGGTCCATAGTGTCATTGACTACTTCCATAGCCCTTCTTACCCCTTCTAAACCACCAAGGTCATTGCCATCTTTTAAAAGTTCTGTAAAGCTCTTTGGCAAACTGTCTGTCGATGGCCAAATTCCATCAGCATTTTCATTGGGCTCTTGCATGAATTCATCAAATAGGGCCCTCTGGGCGGCAACCTTTACTGACAATGCAGACTTTGCCGCACTTCTCTCTACACCTTTTTGTTTCTTTTTGGGTGGCTCTGAGTTGTTCCTATTTAAATTTTCAACTTCCTCCACTTCTTCCATTTGCTCATTTTCAACAACTTTCCGTGCTTTCACTCTCTTCCTTCCCCCCAATGAAACTCTTTCATCAGTGGCTGCATCAATCTCCACTGCATCGGACAGCCCAATCTCTAATTCTCGTAACACTGTGTTTAACACATTTCTGTCATCTGTACAAAATTAACAACAAATAAAAAATTAAATTCATGTATTCTGCAGTGTGAAGACAGTCAAGACACATTCCTTTTAATTGGTAGTCTAACAAGTGAAGGTTTTAAAAAAGGTGTCAATTCGACACTGTCTTGAATCTTCAATAAATTGTCCCTGATAAAAAAAAATTAATCAAGAAATGAGGCCGGCCTAAAATGTCAATGTTGTTTGTCAACATTCTCTGTGCATGGAAATCTACCAACAACAACCTACATACAATATGGCTATTAGTATATTGGTACATAGACTGTGGTTAGACTAGCTAGTAGCACCCTACAAGATTAGTAGGTTCATCTTTGAAACATTTGTTTTATAACAACCACAGAAAGTAGCCATGTGTCTGTTTTCAATGTGGAAAGCCTAGAATACAGTATGTTAACAGAGATCAGATGTAGAGGCCAGCATTTTGAAGAATTTTTGTCCATGGCCCCCCTAGAACCCTTCTCACAATCAGTCGGATATGTAAATATAGTACAACTTGCGAGGATATTAAAGGGCCAAAATTCAAGCATTGCAAACACCATATTTGATAATTGTAAATATTAGGGGTGTGGCCAGCTTATGTGGTAAAATTTAAAACAAAAAAAATTATTTATGGCAATGGCAGCTGCTCAGATCTTGGAATTCCTAACAATTTGCAAGGGCACTTCTCAACTGCAGGTAATTGGGGCTGCTGAATACTGGTGTAAAGAGAACACATTTTCGAGTGACCCTCAAAAATAAATTGCAGAATTAATCATTTTTGGGTGGTAATACAAGAGTAATTTCAGAATATACATCAACACATGGAAAGTAATAATGAGTATTACTCGAGTGGCTCCACAGTCAGCCAAAGTTTTGCCTTATTGAATTATACTTTTTTGACAAAAAAATACCAGGTCCAGCATTATAGCTATATGAATATGTGAGTGGGGTGGTTGATTTTTCTGGAGTGGCAGTTATTTGGACACCCATTCATTTTACCATCATTTTATTACACTTTAACCCAAAAAAAATTAAGCCCAACCAGTGTAGCTATACAACCCCAAGTCTACACCATATTAGGTGGCCGACTAGCATGGTGGTACCATGAGTCACCTAAGGTCATTTCATTTATAATGCAGAAATTGTTACAATTTTTAGAATGTTTTATTTTGAACTGCCAACTGAGGACTTAGGCCTAGATCATAAACACATATTTTTAACAAACCATAAATTTGCATAAAATAAAATTCTTACAGATTAAAATGTCCTTTTTGGGTATATTAGAAATGTTAGAAATGACCCTCTCAAAATAAAGTTTAATAAATTATAAATAAATATATAAATAAATAAATGACCACAAAACTAAAACATAGAGAATGACGCCAAGCTATACGGACAATAGGCATAACGTTCAGCGTTATATCATGGACCCTTCGAAGTTCGGACACCTAAGCAAGAAAATGCTCCTAAATGTTCAATTTTCAACAATAATTACCCAAATTGTACTATCAATGGCAGGAAAAATAAATCTTTGTGGAGTTTTACGCCAAGTGTTTTTTCCGTGAATACTTCAAAGTATGGACATTCCATTGAAACTGTACAAGTTGTAGGCTAGGCCTATAATTTAGGCCTTGTCGAAAATAAAGTTTCACGTGGAAATAGTTTTGGGAAGAGGTTAGGGAGGTAGCGAGTCGATTCTATTCTCAGAAATAATGAACATTTGAAATAACACAAAATTTGATTCGTCATTTTTGTCAATTTGGACCTTCTACGGTACTTGTCATAGAGAAATTGTGCATTTATTTGGCGTGTCAGAACTTCGAGGGTGTCTGAACTGCGAAGTAATGACTAGGCCTATACTCTTATACTAGGCTAGACCCTAACGTTAGTATTTGGTAGGTTAGCCTAACTGTTAGACTACTCACGTTAGGCCTAACGTTACCATTCCTGAACAAAAGTTGAATCTACAGTAGGTACTTACCACTGATTTTTGCGATCGTACCAGTGTAAGGGCCCTTTCCCTTCCATTTTATCTGAGTAGTGTCCCCTTCTTTGGCGTTGGATTTTTCGACGGATGACAACGGTTCTATACTGAGCATCTTTTCTTCGAGCCAGAAAACAACACATTTTGGCTTAGGATAACTGCGCTGTTTAGGAGTGTCACGACTTTTACTCGCTTTATCAACGTTACAATTATTGCTGCCTTGTTGGCAAAGCATTTGTTCAGAAAGATCAAGAAGGTCTTTGGCATTCATTGTCACAATCGGTGTTTTGAAATTTTACAAAAATTATCACAATTACGCTTTAAATTCTGACAAAAATTTAACCAATAATACACAGACCAGAGCGACTTTTAAATTGTAGGCTAATGATGGTTTCAACGAAACTACTGTATAATAATGTACCGACGCTGTTTACGCGGTAGGCATGACCGCACGGCGTACATTGTTCTGTGAACCATACCCACGCGCTGCAAGCGAATTTAGGGCCGTGTGCACTAATTAGCATATTTTTGAACATCTAGATTGCATCAAACATTTTTCTTAATATTCCTACTGTAATAGTTGTATAGCCTTTATTTATTTATGCTTTAAATATTTTTGTCCCGATTTTTGACGATGACGATAATATATTGAAATTATCGAGGTTAAAAAAAACTAGTTACGTTAACGTAAGCGCTCTTAAAATGTATATTGGCTTAGCCTAGGTCTGTACTTACTCCACCAAGAAAGTGTGACAACATTTCTTAAAAAAGGTATCAATATTCTTATGTGTAAGAAGTTTTTCTAGTTATTTGTTCTATTTTAATATTCTGTAGTGATAGCTCTATATGAATTGTGGACTGAAAGGAGGAGAGTATTTTGTGTGCATTGTTCATACAGTTCATTAATATTTTTATGAGGGAGTAAGTGACATTCCATGACGCTCCATAACTAGAGCCTAGCTAGACCTATAGACGGTAAACGCAATTTAGCGGGGGATTGGAATCATGCATGCTGTCACACCATATAACTTTACATTATAGCGCGTTGTTTATGGACTGGAGTTTTATTTGTATCAAGCATAGACTTACGTGTATTACACAGCTTGGAATGATGACGGTACATTTGTACAATTATGTGGTTATTAATATGGAGAAATAGATGTTCCCAATTTCGGAGATGCAACTTTTTTATGTAGTGACGGTTCAGTATACTAGGCTAGGTTAACGTTAGGCTAACGTTAATTAGTCATAGCATAGCCTAACGCTGCAATGCAATAACATTGATAAACAGTGAACTAACAATACATATGCTAAGTTAGTGTATATGTAAGTAACTTTAATAAAAAACCATGATAGTTCCGCGAAAATATTTAGAGACACCTATATGAACGAACACACCCTAGGTTAGTTTTACAATTACTTGTGGATTTGTTTCACCGTATTTAAAATAGGAAGAATCAAAGCAATCGAATTAGCTGATGGTCTAGTAAAGTTAGGTCTAGCCAGAACGTTATGCCTACCGTGGCATGTTGACCGACTGAGCCATAAACTAAACTGATAATCATTCCATTTTGTCAAGATGATTAACCAAAATGATGTGCCTGTTGGAAGGCCTGAAGTAAAAAGGCAGCGATTGTATAATTCACACCTTATTACAAGCAACCCTTTTGAAAACACTGCCAGAACTTCAAGGTGGCGAATGGAGAAACAGATGAGATCTGAATTACAAGAAACACTGTATGTTTGTGACATAGGCCTAAATGATGATGTCGATGATATTTATAACTTTAACATCAAGGATTTGGATCATGACAAAGATACCAACGATGGGTATGCAGAAACTGCAACTGGTACAGCTTCAAAGACAACTGGTAGGCCTAGAAGAAAGTCTTCCAATCCTTCTAAATCCAGTTCAACAAATAAAGAATTTGGCAAAGATATGCCAAGGTTTGTTTATGTCTTAATATTTGTTCATTTTATAGGCCTAATAATTCATTTAAATATAGCAAGAAATCCATGTCAAATATTCTTTTAGCTAGGTCATTGTCATGACGTCGGCATCCCTTCGCCCGTTATTTTTTCCGAGGCCACCCTTTATTTATCAAAAATAATTAAACAAAAAACATTCTTCATCTGACCTCGACAATTAAAAAAAATCACTCTGTGTATTGATCACGTTTGACAATATATTCCATACAATTTTTTCAAGACAAATAACAGCATTACTACTGAAATCATTTCAAAGGAATTTTGAAACAAATAAGATAAATAATTTAAAGTTTAGACTAGGCCTACTTTGATTTATAGGCTAGGCTAAGATTAGGATCCTGTTGATGATGCATACTTTTTTTGCTTATGGTGGTCAATAACAGTTAATGTCTTCATTGTGGTGGTCCACTATTGTTGCAAGTGTTAGCTAGAGCAGACTGGTCAACCACTGTATCTGCGTCACAGACGTTTTCAATAACTGTAACGAGCAATTTACACCTCATTACAAAGCAAGTTTGTAAACAAATATTTGATTTATTAATAAAATGAAAGAGAATGTTATTCTAGAGCATGTAGAGTTAACTTTTATACTACAGGTTATCTTTTGACTTAAATTTCTCTTCTTCGTCTTCGTCTTCGATACGGTGACACATCCGCAAAAAGGGACAATATCTCACCACACACACGTCAAGAGAGTAATTAGTTAACTCTGACACGAGTACTGATATGA
>JAIPMN010121666.1:0-10948 GCA_020650975.1 Apostichopus californicus | reverse complement strand
ATATGTACGGTTCATTTGCTGATATCATTAAATCAATTACTGATATCACCAATTGATTTGTTGATATCACCAAATGAATTAGTGATATGTTGGAATTGTTGATATCAGCCAATAATTAATGATATCAACAATTATTTGGTGATATCAGCAAATAATTGTTGTTATCATCAAATGATTTGCTGATATCATCAAATGATTTGCTGATATCACCAATTCATTTGCTGATATCACCAAATAATTGCTGATATCTGCAAATATTTGTTGATATCAGCAATTATTTGTTGATATCAGCAATTATTTGATGATATCAACAAATGAATTGGTGATATCAGCAAATGAATTGGTGATATCAGCAAATGAATTGGTGATATCAACAATTATTTGGTGATATCAGCAAATGATTGTTGATATCAGCAATTATTTAATGATATCATCAAAGGATTTGATGATATCAGCAATTAATTGTTGATATCAACAATTATTTGCTGATATCATCAAATATCGAATAAAAAGTAAAACGGCTTGTCATACGTCCGAGTGGATATATCCGGTATGTCTGTCCGATATATCCGGTATTTCCGGTTTGTCCTGGCCTATCATGCTGTGGAGAGAGGCACTGGATAGATGTGTTAAACAAGTAGATAGGCCCCCGAACTTACTGGTCAAAAATCAATTTGTCGAGACTGCGATCAGTCGACCTGCCGTAAACGTTGTGTAGGGCCCGCGAGTGGAGGTGAGAGATGGTAGAGATAGGTAAGTTCGTTCGTTTATACCCAAACCAGTAAGTTTTGGAGTATTTACTACACTAACACACAGAGTGACACTGATACGATGGTGGGAGGCCCAACGGGCGGGACCTACCTGAAAGAACGCCCAACATCGCGAGACCGAAGGCCGAATCTGAGGCGACAGTGTCCGCTAGGTACGACTCGACGAATGTCAAATGGGAATTCCATGCAGAGAGCCGGAAGATATATTCCACCGGCACACCGGCAAATAGGGCTTTTGATGTCATGGCCCGGATGGGTCGATCCGCCTTCGCGTGGAGCCGGATCATTTGCACCAGCTGCACTTACTGATAGTGTCTTTGGAGGCATCCGAGTGAGGGCTGCTAAGTCAAGCGAAGAGGGCCTGTGACAGTCTCAGGGCAGGTACCATTTGAGGGCCCTCATTGGGCCCCACAGCTTATCCTCCGAGGTGTCAGAGGACAAGGATAATTTGGGAGAGGCTGGTGTTCCCTATTATGAAGTCTTGAAATCTCTGTGAGTCGGCCTTGATTGGGATGTAGAGGTACGCGTCCTTAAGGTCGACTGAAGGAGCTCACCTGCCCTGTGTAAGGCTCGGTAGGACTATAGCGAGAGTCTGAAGCGCGGAACCGAGTAGGTCGGACGAAATACCTGTTCAGGGGTTTGAGATTTAGTATTGGTCTTTAGGACCCGTCTTTTGTTCGGCTTCAGGAAGAAGGACGAGCGAAAGAGTGGTCTCTCTTCTCCCGTAGTCTCACTTGTCACGCTCTTCGCCAATAGCGTGTGGAGTTCGCTCTCGTGGGCGCGTCTTGGGCCCGGGTCCGTGGGTACTGGGGTGTCCTTCTGCCTCGACCCCAGGGGGAACCAAGAAGACCTCTTTGGAGTATCCCTTCAAGACTACCCGTTCAACCCACGAACCTGGGTTCATTATTTCCTAGCTGTTCTGGAATAAGCGGAGTCTTACCCCTGCCGCCGGATATGCTGTATCCGTGTTAGGGTGAGCATCCCTAGGGCCAAAGGGGGCCAAATGTCGACCTACCTTGTTGGTCGGTCTGTCGGTGTCGCGTTCTGTCATCGCGTGACTGCCGTCTTAGCGATCTGCTTTCCCTGTAGCTCTTAGTGATGTTGCCGCTGCGATCATCACTCTCCCACTAGTCCGCTGCGCTCTGCCTCTTGCGGGCTTCAGTAGGTCCGGGCACATTTAAGGTCTTTGTTGCTTGTCGGCACTGCATGGTTCTGGGTTAGAGAATCCTAATTTGGCGAGCGAATCGGGAGGTCCAGTTTTGGCGGACGGTGTCGCCGAACTGGCCATTAAATAGGTCGACCCTTAAGATGTGTATGGTGGCCAGTATCTCTCTCGATTCTTCTGCCGGCCAGCTTACTGCTATATATAAACAATAAACTTGGTAAAAATCGATTAATGACTAGTCTATGACCAGAGTGATAGCACATCAGTGACAAAAATCATCCATGGAAGTGTGCACTATAGATTGTAAGCAATGGTGATCAGTGTGGATTAAGGTAGTTCAGTGTAGGGAACATGTCCAGTAATTGAGAAGACCTACCAATGTAGGTCTGGATCTAAAGCTTGCAGAAACCTAACCTAGTACAATAACTTTATTTGCATTAAGAAACGTTGAATCCAGCATATTGCAGTGTAAATCATCGGGCGTACGAAGACACGGTTTTTCACAAACTAAATAGTAGTCGGGTCAGTGCCGTTTATGCAGAATTTACTTTAAACTTGAACAATTGAAACCACTCATGCGAGTTTGTTGCCATAAAGAGACACTAATTGTAATATTAGACAAAATGACGTCAGACGGAATCATTGTATCATGGCAACCGTTACGGAGTTTAAGCACATTTATTATGGTTTTGCTGTAGGCCTAATAAAATATGTTCCATGAAAAGTAGATTTTTTTTGTTCAAGGCATATTCCACAATATTTTGTATTTATTTTTCTTAATGGGAGAGACTAAGGTACAAGTCGTATGTCTAGCTATTCCCATCATCCTTAAGTCCTTCATTGATTATTGCAATATATATTAAGTATATATATATTTTGTTTTAATTGTATGTAGTTAACATTAACAACATTACATCACACTGGTAAGTTCAAACTCAACTGATACGGATAATTAAAGAAAATAGGAATTCACACTCAGAAAAAACTCTCCCAAAATGGAACAAAGGGGGCAAATATATATTTTAAGTGGAGTAAAGAAGGTTTGTTTTAGGGGAGGGGGCGTGCGAGGGGGATGAGGAGCTTCATTTTCTGTATGTGTTCATGTCTTGCAAAATACCAACCTTCCTTAATAGCGTCATTTGTCAATATATTAACTTTATATACTTTACAGGTAATTGTAACAGTACAGGTTTGTCTAGTTGTTTCACCACACAAAATACACGTGACATATATACAGTGTGCGGAGGATGGGAGGGGGTAATGGGGGTAGGGGAGGGGAAACCTGTGATACATTATTATTCCTTATTTCCTAGAAACGATCTTTTAAGCAACGGGATATGTGTAGAACAACAAATGATGAAATTAGCACTTGTACCAGTACAGGTTTGTCTAGTTGTCGATAGGTGGCTTGCCAAACAAAATGCACGTGAACTATATACTGCACGATAGGGGGATGGAGTGGGGTTAACGTTCGCTCTGTTAGGAACCTGGGACACGTTAGTGTCCCCAAGTTCCTAGACAAAATTACTAGAACTACACCTATCTCTTCTGTAACGGCAATGTGAATATTAACGGCATTGAAAATATTTAACGGCGATGTGAATATTTATAAAGGCATTGTGAATAATTAAGTGAAGGAGGTAATGCTACGTTCAAGAAATAACCAGTTAATTTGAAACCGCGTTCTCATAATCACGTTGATCGGAGCAAATGCATTTGAGTCTAAGGCTTTAGCTGTAAACAATAAAACTAATGCAACTATGTAGGAATATTATTAAAGTGTAAATACATATGAATACCAGTAGTCTTACAATATACCGAAGTGTTTAAGGAAGTACTATCCAACTTACCGGAGCATCTAAAATGATATTTAGTATTTATAATCTTCTACAGCAAATGTAATGCTCTCATGAAATGAACTAAAATGTTCAAAGAATGAATGAGAGATTCTTCACGACGTGGCCTGACAAAAAAGATATCGTTAATGTATGTATATTACTGTTGCGGCTTAATTGGAGAAGTGGCGTCGGATACCACATTCACTTAATTAGACTGTCCATATCTAGGGCAGACAAATTGAACAGTGCGGACTTTTTAACATACCAACAACCGGTTGCTTTAACTACTTACATTATACAACACATTCTGTACATGTATATAGCGTTTTAAGTTTAATTAATCATTCGTGATTTGGAATCTTTTCATCCTATAATAAGGTAGTATTGGTAAAATTGTCTTTATAGGCGATTTTTTCGACAAATCCGCAAGTTATTGGGCTCGACTCAAACGTTAGCCACCATTTTTTTGTTGGTTGGTAGCGGGATTTTGCCAGACTTCCGAATCTTGCAACCGTCTATAACCGTAGCTAGCTCTCATGCATTCTGATCAAGGTTAATGTGGGTGAAGGATCTGGTGGGAAGGGTCTAGCTTAGTCCTAATTCAAGCTCTATGGTAAAGGGTTTCTCTGTTTGCCGATCGCTGGATTCATTCATTGATTGTTATTTTCTCACTTTTTTATGACTTTGCTGGGTATGCACTCTTACACAAACCCTTTGATCAAACTCTGTGATCAATATGCTAAGGTTTAATATTGGCTGATATACCTTATGCGATTTTATAATAATTATGTATGTCTGTGACACCCAACTTTAACATACGCTTTCTCAAAAGGATAACTTGCACGGATACAACAAGAATTACCTGAACAGACAGTAAGAACTCGATTTTTGTTATACTGGATGCCAGAGTTATTTTGAATTAGCAGATATCAAGATTTCACTCTGGAAGACTGACAACATTTCCGACGAAAGGGATCTGGGATGATATCATACTTAGTATCTGAACTGCTCCATTTTGAGTTTAAGAATCCTTTCAGTTTCAGGAGATATTTTCTTTGAAGCCAGGTTATATGTGAACAAAATGGGTCTGATGTTCCAGATGATGATGTTTAATATTTAGTGTACCAACTAAATTGGTTCATTTGATTTCGTGGGTAATTTGATGTGCAAAAGGTGTAACAGAGGGAATATCCCACTTCAAAATTGTTGTCAGAGGATGTTATTCCCGATAATACCTCACTCAGCAATATCACTGGGGAAGTGGTGAGGAACAACCAAAAAACCAAACACAGAGATAAGTTCAAACCATCCCCAACCTTCCGTAATTCCTTCATTGATTAGTTCAATGTATTGACGTAATACACTTTATAGGTACCTATGCAAGTATATGTTTTCTAGTTGTAGATAGCTGTTTCATCCGACGTGTGACACGTGACCTTTATACTGTACCGACGGACGGGTACGTTAACTCTTGTCGGGACTTGAGACAAGTTATTGTCCTTTAGTTCCTAGACACAGCCTCCCAAATTGTATCTATCAATATTCCGACACGGGAATGTGAACGAACTATATAAATAGCTTCAAATAATGAATTTAAGTGTATGCAATTAATATTTATAACATTACATCACACTGGTAAGTTCAAACTCAACTGATACGGATAATTAAAGATAAGAGGAAGTCATACACAGAAATATTCTCTCAAAATGGAAGAAAGGGGGACACATCCATATATTAACATTAGTTTAGCGGGGTTTGTTTTTGTTCGGGTGAGGGGGATGAGGAGCTTCATTCGCTTTATGTCATCAGGTCTTGTACTATTCCCACCTTCGTTAATTCCTTTCATAGATTCATTGATTAGTACAATCTGATAACTGTCTATAATTTCAAGGTAGTTGTACAAGTACAGGTTTGTCTAGTTGTTGATAGGTGTCTCACCAAACAACATGCATATGACACATATGCAGTGTGCGGAGGATGAGAGGTGGGTATGGGGAGAACTGTGATACATTATTTTCCCTAAGTTCCTAGAAACGATCTGTTCAGCAACGGGAATTTTAACGGGATATGTGTAGAGCAACAAATGATGAAATAAGTGTATGTAGTTAACATAAACAATAAAACATACCGCCACATAAGTGAGTTCAAAATCATCTAATTAAAGCATAGGGAACCGACACACACACAATTTCACGCAAAATGTAACAACTTGTGTACACATTTACATCAAATGAGGTCTAACGTGTGCGTGTGTAGAGGGGACGGGAAGGGGGAGGGGGATAGGGGAGAGTGGTGGATTCCCTCCGTGTCACCCGGTCCTGCACTTTACCCACCTACCTTATTTCCTTTATTTAGTAATACGATCTTTAAACTTATTTACTTACCTAATGAGGGTTTAAGAGGATGTCCTTTGTTCTGGTTTAAATAACATTGACTCAATGATATGTAGTTTCAATAATATGGAAATCCTTTATTATTTTATTAGGTCCTTTATTATTGGTTCTGGTATCGAATGGTCCTGGAATGGGAGGTGGTGTCCAAGTGCTCGATTGAGGAAGTGGTAATGCACATGCAATGTCATAGCAATATATCAAGCTTATCTAGTTCTAAGGTAAATGTGACAGTATCGAAACTCAATTACGAAGTCAGTAAATATATATACAAATTAAGCAGACATTACTCCAATAAACAAAGATATTTCGAGAAACCCATCCATTACTTCATGTATTACCATGATAGCCGTGTTAAAACCTGTCGTACAACCGGTGTGCGATACTTTCTGATTTGAGAATTTGGTTCACACGTATATACAGTTAACTTTTATTTGTAACTTTTGTTTCCAATCATGAGTCATATCTTCAGTAACCGTAGTGACATAACAAACCTATTCATAATTACCCAACCGCGGCAGAGGTCATACTACTACAATAGCATGGATACGTCAGTAACTAAATTTGTACACTGATGACGTAAAGCCGTTGTAACGCCTTTTCGAATTGACCTGTTTGAAGAAACGCTTGTTGGTTATGACACGCACTTTGAATATGGGAACTGTTCAAATGAACATTTTTGCTAAATTGACCCTACTATAACGGTTTTGTTTAGAACAAAATCACACAATGTCACCGCACTTTGAATTGTTCACCAAGGTAATTCTTAACTTGGATCAAGTACTATAGTTTATATGTACCCAGTTTATAATCTTACCGCTTGTTGACGAGGCTCACGACAATTACTCAACAATCGGCGTGTACATCAAACTTGACCAAATATGTCAATGCGGAATCGCGTAAAACAACGTGCCATCTCTGTGACACGATCCCTTGTGACACAGAACTCTTATAGTACTCCTGTAATGTATTGTTACTCTGTCCGCTCCGGTAGTGTGATGAATTACCAGGTTTGTAAGAAAGGTTGGGGGGGGGGGGTAGGTAGGTAGATACTCGAGGACACCTTTGAATACCAAACACTAACAGTGCATTCTGAGTTTTATAAGTACGTCTATGCCCCTCTAGTAACTTCCCCGTTTACGACGAACAGAGGCGACCTTGTCCATCAGAACCAACTCTCTTGCAGCCAGCAATAATTTGATACCCTAGATACACCCATATAAGAAGATAGACTTGCGCACATATCAATTATACATACTTGACTGTCCCTGTTTAAACATCAAACAAACAAACACAGTTATACAACTGGAAAACAGGCAACATACAAAATTTGTACACACGAGAAAAATAAGGTGCTTTCTCGTACAATTACATTCCACAACAACCGATGACATGATATTATAGCTATCACGTTCCTCGTGAAGCTACCCGAACAATTGAATCTAGCAAAGTTGTACATTTCTCGATGTTTACCGCAACTTTTACTTACAACATTGTCATTGTGTGTACAATTTTTTCAAGCAATCGAACTGCAGCAAGAAACGCACGCAGCTTATCAGGACTGAACAAAAATGCACATAGATGCGGGTAGCAGACGACAGGATTCTTATTCATAAGCACTATAAGGCGCATTGTTTTGTTTTGCACGTAAATCAGCGCGTATGGTATGATAGCAGTGACCGTCGTAAGCAATACAGTAGCAATAGATCAAGTTTTTTCTAAATTGAAGGTAACTGCAAAAGGTAACTGTAACAGTATCCAAATTCAATGACAGAACCATGAAATAAATCCAAATTTAGCAGACATAAATCCGATATACAAAGCTATTTCGAGGAATACATCCACTAATGTATGTATTACCGTGATAGCCGTGTTAAAACCTGTCTTACAACTGATGTGCCATACGTTCTGAATTTAGTATTTGATTCACACTTATATACAGTTTATTTTTATTAGTCCTTTTTCCAAGTATGAGTCATATCTTTAGTAAACGTAGTAATCTATTCAAATGTATTCATAATTATCCAACCAAAGCTGAGGTCATATTACATATGCAATTGCATGGCAACGTCAGTTTCTTAATGTATAAACTGATGACGCAAAGCCTTCGTAACGCCTTTTCGAGTTAACCTGCCTGAAGTAAAGCTTAAGTGATTTCTTAAAGATTTAAATGGGCTTTACAGTGACACGTTTGTATTAAAAGTTATTTTTACGGGTAAATTGATTGATCACTTGAAGAATTTAAATACATCATTCAATCAGAAGAAACCTTTACCCAGTTCCTCTGATAGCAGTTGTTTTAAAATGTGCTTCTTTTCCAATCCCAGGCTACATTTCTTATAGTCTAAGCATTTTTGGTTTGTTTCGTGGTAAAGATATGAAAATTTCTTCGAGATGCGCTGCGTTATTTTACAGAACAAACTTAATTTAGCAGTTATTCTTTATAATGATTCAACCAGTAGCTGTACTTAGTCCCTGTTTTCATTATTTAAATGACTTCAAACAGCTGAGAATGTGTACCCCAGTATAATGTATAAGTTGTTTTTGGATTAAAGGTTAACATGCTGCAAGTTATGTTTATTGAAGAAACTCATGGGCCAGTCCGAGACAATTAATAATGGGTTGCAATCTGATCATTGATGTGAAAGTACAAGTACGAGTACTTAAGTACCAGAGTGCTGGTACGTAATGTTGAGTACGAGTACTGTTCACCTAGTGCGAGTACCGATCTTTTGAAAAAAAAAAACTTGAGTGCCATTCGAGTACTACAACACTAGAAAAAAGCTTCTTGACAAAAAATCACCAGTTTGTTTTTAGTGTCAATTACATATACAAACAAAAATAAGTTGGCAACACCAAATCTTTCCCGAAATTGAAACACAAATACGGATGCTGATACTATTAATCTTCTTTACACTGTACTTTCTAATGATGTACTGGTTAAAATAATTAAACGTGGAACGAACGTGAGATGTCAGTGGTGGTTTGGCATGGTTCAAGTCCACTAACGGCATAGTCATTCCAAATTGTGACTGAAAAAGACGTATTTGGAAGGAACTGTGATGCCATAACCGCCTTGCTAAGTTGATATCCACTTATTATACATACATTTAATATGGCTTACTCTAGGGGGATATAAAAAGCTTACAGAAGAAACAGCTGTAACATTTTAAAGAAGGGTGTGTGTAGGGGCGGGGTGGGAGGGGAAGGCTGGTAGTACAACTTTATGATTCATTTTATGAATACTTTCATAGATGCAAGATAATGCCCTGATCTACTTTGTTGTTGCTTTACCTTCATGTTCATTACTTGTATTGGAAGATGACAACATTGTCTAAAACATGTTGAAATGGTATTATGAGTGAAGAAATTGAAGATCATTTAGTCCTTCACCGCCAATGGCATTCAAGTTCAGTTTTTATTTCATCTCATACCCATGTATCATATAACCTTGGTTGATGATTATTAATACAACGTTAACCGTGCATAAACCTCTACTGTGTGCTTTTTAACTGCGTTGATTGAATTTAAACAGCACTGCATTAATATAAACACACCTGCATAGTATGGCTGATAGGACGAGATGCCTGCGTTATTGAGGTATAAAAACCACTTTCTGTGTAACTTAACCCAACCAGTTGAGTTCCTGTATGCCCGATGGTGCATAGTATAGCGGACGGATTAACTCACGTTTTCTGCATAAGTTTAGTCTTCTTTTGTGTGTTATAGGGCTTCTTAACTAAGTGGTATCCTAAACTATACAGTCATATGTATATACTCGGTTAAGCAGCAATGTAATACAGTAAAGTGTAAGAATATGTTACGATCGCATATCTTACTTGCCAGGTATATATTTATTGACGATACTATATGTTGACGAAAGTCTTATATATTGTAAATATGTGTTAGCAACCCAGTGCACAGTTCTGTTATATGGATACATAACTTGAATAGCAGCCAACGGGGAAAAGAAATTTTAACTGTAAAGTTGTCCTTAAAGAATAATACTGATTAAATCCAACCTTCACCTCTACCCGTCATAGTCATTTGAACTTCCTCTTTCAGTTCATACTATTAGCTTTATTCTTTTGAGAACCGAAACAATTAGTACAATCCTGCTAACCACGACGGATTCCTTCATAGTGCGTGCAAGTCTGTCTTATTTAATGATGTATGACTGTAGCGAACAAGAATTCTATTTAGGCGTTACTTTTCTATCGGTTAGATCAACAAACCAGCACTGCATGGTATTCATCGCCCAGAGTAACTGAGACAATCGCATAGAAATTATGCTGTAGTTATTCATTCAGTCGTGGCGTTTTGGTAGATTGTACATCGGCTGAGATCGTTCCAGACTTGCGTGTTATAAACAACAAATTATTACACGTATACATTGCAAATCGAAAGATAAACATATAGTACACACATCATACGTTGTGTGCTACCATTGTATATGTACACCGATACGAT
This sequence comes from Apostichopus californicus, assembly GCA_020650975.1. NCBI lineage: Eukaryota > Metazoa > Echinodermata > Holothuroidea > Aspidochirotida > Stichopodidae > Apostichopus > Apostichopus californicus. The sequence goes on along the minus strand of JAIPMN010121666.1, from coordinate 315 downwards.
TACATCAAAGATAACGATATTCAATATGATCGGTAGTGACATATTACACACTAAACTAGAGAACTTATCGAAGGCAAAGTTTCAAAGTTAGTTATTTGTACCTGTTGTAATATTTATATATCTTCAATAGAGATACACTTTTAAGTTTGGGGATATATGCTTTTAGGAAACACAACACAACCTTACTTATCGTCTTAATTGACTATTTCAACATTAAGTGTTAACAGAATATACGGTAGCTATCATTTCTTTTGTACTAAATGAGGAATGAAATCACAACATTCTCCCCGAATTGCACAGGGAAGCCGTAGTCAT
>JAIPMN010121583.1:0-18871 GCA_020650975.1 Apostichopus californicus | reverse complement strand
GGGGGCATCCGCCCCCTGACTGTATGGACGCTCCGCCACTGATTGAGAGAGTTTGTTACAGACTCCAGACAAGTCCGTACTCAGCACCCTCCGAGGTTCTTGGATGATTATTTTCAGTAACTGGTTTATTACCATGACTATTTTTATTGTAACTTAGTCTTAACTTCAACAAGTGAGTTAAGTGTGTTAATTGATTTTGTGTATTCATTGTTGAAAGAGCAACTACCTAATATTGAAGTTATGTACTTTTCATTAAAACAAATTGTTTTTATCCTCTTTGTTTGTTAAACATTACCATGTGGTTAACTCTCTGAAAAAAGGAAGGATGTTGCGTACTGGTAATGGAACCTATTACTATGTGTTTGATTTGTAATAGCGCCACTAAATAGATATTCAAAAAATGGCCGAATACAAAAGCAAAAACGGATTGTGAAACATTTAAATGTTTCTAGTAAAATCCGAGTCATCCTGATTGGGAGAACATTACAACACTCATCTAGGAAGTGAAGACATAATGAGAAACAAAGAGAATGAACAATACGTTTTTCGGTTTGTTTTTTACTTTTATTTTCGTTTTTATGAGAGGTCTAACCACGCTGAATTCGGCTTCAAATGGTTTGACTGACATGATAGTAATTTGGGACCGACTTCTGAATTTTACAAAAGAAATTCCGTTAACATAATTTTCGGAGTCTGAGCTAAACTAAAGCTTTGATCGTGAGCATCATTTGCGACGTTCGCAAGTAAACTTTTTTTAGCAGAAACAATGTCGTCGATCTCAAGCGGAACATTATGGTATTCCAAAACATTTTTTGTTTAAAACATTGGAATCAAGGAAACGATGTGATTAAATATAATTAAGCAGTTTTGAGTCGCATGTCATATATATGCCATGGAAGTCTGAAGTTTTTCCCCATTCACATTCACGGTAATCTTCCAACACAATCCTCTAAAGGTGAGCAGATATTTGATACTGAATTTGCTATATAAATTATCATCTGTCATCAATCAGTTTTCGGTAAGTACATACTCATATCCGACTCTATTTTAAAGCTGTATGATGTAAGGAATGAACTGATAGATAAAAAGAAGGAATCGTGGTAATGATGGATTAATTCTTTTAATTTGTTTCCCATGTTGGACAAAGTTGAAAGATTTATGAAACATTCATACGAGTATTCATTATCATCAATGTAATTATTTTTATCAAATTTCTAAGTGCTCTGTAATGTTACATGATATATTTAAGTCACATCAAACTATTAAGTATGATATATTACAAGTGTACCGTTTTGTCTCGAATCTCCGATTGGAATATATATTGAATACGATGCTGCCGCGAGAGGCACACTCAGACTATAACTCAGCGGAAAATGAGTACATATACCATGATTTATTCACCAAATTAACACATACAGCTTTACAAACTTTTACGAGACTTAAGGTTACGGATATCAATATGCATTGGTTGCAGTTTATTTAAAACCGTTTTAAAAGTTATGTACAATGCCTATGAATTATTTTATTACATTTAATCATAAGTATTATTTGAATAAAGTGATAATAAAGATAATATATATATCAAAGTAACAGCCAAAAAAAAAAAAGGATCATTCAGTCATTTATTAACCCCGGGTTACCTGTTCACGAAATCCAGTCAACATGCATTATTCATAACATTGGAATAGTCGTTTATGTTAAACATAGTAGAGACATGCGCAGAATAGTAAACATTGAAAATAATACAGTGATTCTACGATACAAATATACGTCATGTAGAAACACATTAATTCAAACCACAATACTTGCGTTAGGAACTTAAAAAAAGACGATCGTTAATTATTCAAACAAACCGTTTGGTAACACTATGATTATGATTTCATTGATAAAGAAACTTTATCATATAAAATTGATTTTGACAGTGTAACGAAATTCATTTCTCAAATCGTGTCATACTATAATTTAATATGAACTTCAAGTGGGCTTCAATTAGGTTTTAAAAATCTACAGTCATCAACGATAGCTCATTTTCTTTGCTTCATAAGTAACCTAAGGAGATCAACATGTTAGGTGGAGTGACAGGTTCTTCTACATAATGCATAAATTTAACATTATTTTACTTATTTAGACTTATTTGATAATTATTGTATGTAGTAGCGCTGATGCCCTTTTGTGAGAAGTTAAATTATAATAATTTGACTTATTCCTCAACGATCATTTCTATTTAAACGTATAAAAAAAGTGAGAAATACTCAACAGAATTTCTTTACTTACTTTTTCTTTACTTTTAAAGTGAACAACCTCAAGGTAATATGATTTTACAGTTACCATTTTGATGTAGTCCAATTGTTTATCCTTCTCCAGTTACGTTGGTACGTCTTCACTTATCGACACACAAACCTTTCTGACTAACTTTAAAAGTATTGGAAATAGAAACAATGTGATCATAAATAAACCGAATACTATCAACAGACCGTTTATATCATGATCAACTACTGTGGTACCGCCGCTCACTGTTACAGATACAATATGAGTCAATGTTGTTTTCTCGTGATCTGTTTCGCATCTTGTAAAATTAACTGAAGTTATCATTTGATTATTGTATTTAAAAGGTGTCGCACAACTAGGAGAAAGTCCCTCGCGAGTATAAGACTTTAATAAATAGTCTCTTAAATGAATTGCATAGCAATCGCACTTAAAAGGATTATTTATAAGGTTAAATGTTGTAAGTGTATGCAAGTTGTTTAAAGTTTCGACTTCAAGAAATTCGATTTGGTTTCCAGCCAAATCGAGAAACCGAAGATTGGGATGGTTAGAAAAGAGGTTTGGATTGATCGACTTTATCTTATTATATTCAAGTGAAAGAACACTTAACTTTATATTTTGATTAAAAAGGGATGGATCAACAAGGTTTTTAATAAGGTTACCAGACAAGTTAATATCTTCAACGTTAGGGAACTTTGAAAAGAATGGTGAAAAAATATCTTCTATGAAATTATTGTTTAGTCCAAGTTGAACCACTGATGAAGAGTTGTTATTAAACCAATTTATTGGCAAATTTGAAATATTATTATAGCTGAGAATGACAGAACGCAGTAACGTAAATCCGTAGAAATATGCTGAATCTGAGTTAACCAAGTAATTATTTGCTAATCGTAGATATTTAAGAGATTTATGGTAAACATATGTTCCAGTAAAGAACACTAATTCGTTGTCATCTAAATCAAGTGATTCCAAATTTTGCAGATTCTGAAGTATATTAAGGGAAAACATTGATATCTTGTTATGGGATAAGTTCAAAATGTTAAGCGAACTAAATCCACGTAGTGTACCGTCTTTAACAACTACCAATCGATTAAACGATAAATTCAGGCTTTCTACAGAAGTTAAATTTGGAAAAACATTACCAATATCAATGATACCGTTGTTACTTAAATATAAGTTTTCCAAACTCATAACGCCTTGGAAAATTCTTGTGGGCAGTGTTTCGATATTGTTATGATTTATGTAAATATTCTTCAATTTCGTCAAATTTCGAAAATATATCGACTTGATATTATCAAGCAACATATTACCATTGTTAATAAAGGATAACTCTCTTAAGTTACTCAGACCGGCGAGAAATCGCCAGTCACCATTTTGAATAAATGTTGAATTACTATTGGCTTTGAACAGATCCGTCAACTTATGAGAGAGTTCCTTTGCAAACTGGTCGGAACTATTTGACATAAGTTTGCTGCAAACTAGAGTTTTAGACAACGGACAACAGTTGGACGGGGTAGGATTCTTGCAGTCATCATATACATGCCAATATAAACCAAAAGTTTTAGAACATATTTTCAAAACTAGAAATGTCAATGTCGCGAGAATAAAGTATTGAGACATTGTCCTTGAATTATAAAACCTTATAGGCCATTTTGTGGCAAAAAGACAGCCCAGTAACGAAATGAGTCAAGAACGTGAGAGGGTCTGGATAAAAACTACTATAACGAACATATTGAGTGATAAGATCGTGAGCAGGAAGATACCAGTCTTTGTAAGAACATTACTTAAATGATTTGATTAAGGGGTTAATCAACGGTCTAGCGTGCGTTACTCACAGGATTAATGCACGATCGGGGGATAATGCAAGCGATGCACGAGGGCGGAGCCCGAGTGCATCCAGCGATAGCATTAACACCCGGAGTGCATTAATCATGTGAGTAACGCACGCTAGACCGTTGATTAACCCCGTTCATTCATACACTACCATTTGTGTGGGGGAAAAATCATAAAACAACACATTTTTGGTTACATATAACCAAAAATTTATTAAAGTGATGCCCCGTAATTTTACCGTGCGTTACTCACAGGATTAACCACGGTCAGCTGACCTGAATGGACCAATAGGATTTAGGAATCTTTACTAAGTATGAATGAACGTTTCTTTAACTTCGTTAATTACGGATATTACAATTATTGTTTTCTAAGTTTGATACAATTCTTCTGCTTTCCAAGTTACCTTTATTTTGCGGATATACAACCCAGAGCTGTTAGGAATGAACTTGTCTTCTCTGGATTGCTGTGAAGGTATTCACCCAATGAAACCAACATTTGATAATGTAGTGAGATTTAACCCTTTATAGAATCAACATTGATCAACTCCAACAGTTCCTTGGAGAATTATGATAACATTTATTTTAATACACAAATTCCAAATGTGTTGAAAATCGATGGCGATCAAAAGTCGAAAATAGGAAGAGCAGTCCTACTCAAAAAGGTGTATACATCTGAAGGTGAGGTGTAAACATCACCCGTATACACAGAACAAAGATTCTTGTTAGCACAACAGAGAGATGAATAAAGTAGCGTCGATACACCAGGACGTTGAAATTCATAAAGCTGATAAACCAGGACAGGTTTATCAAGAAATCTGTAATTAATATTTCCTTCACAAAATTCTCTTTCAAAAAATGTCTTAGTTTCATAAAAAATCAATGAGGTTACTTGTCCATAGTATAAAACTTACTTTAAGGCAATCATATGCAGCTGTAATAGTCGCATCGATACACCAGAACGGAGTTAGTACGTTGATATACCAGGACAGTTAAGCAAAGACACTGAAATTATGTTTTCCAGCACAATTTCCTCTTTGGAATTTTTCCATTAGTTCCATGAAAGAATATATGAGCTACATACAAGAACAGTTGAAACATTTACGTTGACACAACAAGGTTGAGATGTAAATAGCTGCGTTGATACAATAACATGCCTAGAACTAAAGTTCACGTTGATCCATCAGAATGGTGCATAACAAATCGAAATATTAGTATGTTGGATGTCGTAAAAATATTCACTTAAATCCTCCTTCTAGTTATGATAGACAAAAAAGGGTAACACTGGTCACTTCATGCTTCATTTTCTTCTGGTATTAAAGTTAAAAAAAAAGGTTTAAGAATAATCAGGAGACATCTTTCGACATTCTTACCTAGAGAGAAAACAACTGTTAGTAAACTGCTATGTTAAAGTTAGAGCGCCTTACTTTTTTATCCTATCAGAATCTTCTTCAGTGGCAAACTGAAACGCAAACAAACACATCAAGGGACACATATGCACAGACAACTCAGTTTGGACATATAAGTAATGAATAATAATAATACCAAATTAATATGCCACTCTTATCAGTCAAGACGTGTTCAATTGCGCTTACAACGACAGCAATTTACTAACGAAACATATTAATAAATTAAGGGTTAAAGCATGACTTCTATTTAGCGGACAACACAAGAAGTGCATGCACGGCCGTGCTTAAACCAAAATATAAATAAAGGTAGGAGAAAAGAGTAATCAGTTGATAGTTTACAGAAGTATTCATCGGAATTATTAAAGAGAAAATGTTTTAGATGTCTTTTAATAGAAGGAATGACACGGAGTTCTATAGTGGTAGGGTGTTCCATAATTTAGGGCAACAGTTAACAAATGCGCAATCAGCGAATTTTGTTTAAGTTTTCGGTTTGAGTGCAATGGCTATGGAGGGAATGAAACTAATTATATCATTGATTAAATAAATAGGCACAGAGTCATGTAGACATTTATTGACATCAATATCATTTTTAATATGATTATCCCAAGCACTCCCTATACAATAGTTCATGTATCTGAAATTGTGGTTAGTACCATTATGTTGATTGGGGTAACGTTAGTTGGTTTTAAATAAAAACAATTTGGAAATATATCTATAACGAAAACAAATGTTTGCACTGCATATGACGTATAAGGAACAAACGTATTTTTTATTTATTCTGAAATACAGTTCTCATTCGACCACTCAAAATGTATATTATATGCCCTCCTTACTCAGTAGGATTAGAACCCCTGTGAGGCGGTACAAGTACAAAGGTTCTAATATTTCTGTCTAATGTTTCTAGAATGACTGGCAGTATTCCAAATGTAATTGAAAAATAAGATAAGTCATTGACTATGAAGCCATAATCTTACCACTGATATACTAGAAGACTGAAAAACACAACAAAGGATGTAAAACTTTCATCTGGCTTCGTTTTATTGTTATAGTATTCCATGAGAGAATGATATAAACAAAATCTACATTTACTTCAACGGCATCAGGACAAAGAAGAAAGCCAGCATTGAGAACAAAACAAAACTTTCCCTAAAAGATATGACTAATTTAATTGTTTAAAACAAATGAAAGTATACCGAGAACGCGTGGCATTCAAAAATAACGATGCATGTAGGTTCAATAATTTATTAGAAGCGACTAGTTTGATTTTGATCTTATTTCACTCATCTTCACATGCAGCTCTTACCAGTTTCCATTTCAAACTTGTTATCATAACCAGTAACTACAGCAACTTTTGTATTTTTTGCCCCTTTTCTTTCTCATTCTCTTTCCTTTTCTTTTTATTTGATGCATGTTTATTTTCAAAAGGAACTATCCTCTCTTTGAAATAAAGAATTTACCTAGCTCCCATGAGTGGTAACAAATTAAAAATCATTCTGCTACATAATTTAACACACAAAAACAGCCTTTGTAGTCATCAGGGGCAAGTGGAGGGAAATGTTGAGCCATTGTTTAGTTCGATCAGTGCTTCTTAGTCGTTTCACTTCCATAAGAAAATTGGGTGGTTGTGTGATGCATGAAAGCAGAATCATGACGATTCTTTGTTGTTTTATATCCATGAATATCCCCTGAGCACAGACCTTGCTATGTAATGTTACTCGGCAGAGGCCACAACATTTTGGTACAGCGAAGAATTATGATTACATCTGCAAAGCAAGGCTTCGCCCCAATTTGGCGCTACAGTACCAAACTATTGAAGGTAATGTAATGTACCCACATGGGGTTTCGTGTGTCTGTTGATACATGGTAATGTTTACGCATGACAATTGTAATGATGTTTGAATAATTCTAGTGCACAGAATATTCAATCTGTTTCTTGCTCAGGTAATATAAGTTTAATGTGTACGGAATAGGTATCAAGTTATTTTGATATATGCCTCTCCAGGTACATAAACAAAATACATTAAACAAGAAAACCTGTGCTTGAAAATCCCAATTTTGGTTTATAGATGTCTTTAAGCAGTTCCACGTTACATTACGTCATACACATTTAGTAATATATGTATTTCTTTATGATCAGTTGATACAAATAATTTGTATGATTAAATTTGATCAAATTTATCGTTAGCATTGCACATACTTTGTATAACGGTCATAAATAAACTGCAACCATTGCATATTGCTATGTGTCACCTTAAGTCTCGTAGAAGTTTGTAAAGCTGTATGTGTTAATTTGGTGAATAAATCTTGGTAAATGTACTCATTTTCCACTGATTTATTGTCTGAGTGTGCCTCTCGCGGCAGCCTCGTATTCAATATAAATTCCTATCGGAGATCCGAGACAAAACGGACACTAGTAATATATCGTACTTAATAGTTTGGTGTGACTTAAATGTATCATGTAACATTACAATATTTACTCGGATAAGCACTTAGAAATTTGATGAAAATAATTATATTGATAATAATGAATAATCATCTGAATGATTTATCAATCTTTCAACTTTGTCCAACATGGACAAAATTAAAGAACTAATTCATTATTACCACGATTCCTTTTTGTATCTATCATTTAGTCCTTATATCATACAACTTTAGAATAGAATCGAACAGGAGTAGATACTTATCAAAAACTGGTTGATGACAGATGATAATTGGCATATAAATGCATATATATAAAGCATATTTCAGTATGAAGTTTTGCTCACTTTTAGAGGATTGTGGTTGAGGATTATCGCTCTTATGAATTAGTGAATGGTGTAAAATTCAGACTTCCATGAACAGTTAGACATATGACTCAAAACTGTATAATTATTTAATAACATCGTTTCCTTGATACCAATGTTTTCCAACAAATAATTTGTTTTTGAATCCGGTAATGTTCTGCTTCAGATCGACAACATCGTTTCTGAAAAAAAAGTTTACCTGGGAATAACGCAATGGATACTTTCTCACGTTCGAGGTTTTAGTGCAGCTCAGACTCAGATTCATTCCTCTGTTAAATTCAGAAGTCGGTCCCAAATTGGTATCACGTCAGTCAAAACATTTGAAGCAGAATTCAGCGTGGTTAAACCCATAATAATGGAAATTAAAGTTTAAAAAAGTTATCGTCCATTCTCTTTGATTCTCATTATTTCTACACTTCCGAGATGAGTGTTTTCATTTTCTCCCAATCCAGATGACTAGGAGTTAACCTGACACATGAAAATGTTTCACAAATTGGTTAAGCTTTTGTATTTGCTTAGATATAGATATTGGTTTTGTATAGATAAACATGAAATTTTTCACAAATCTATACCAAACCCAGGGCCTCTTTCTCAGTTTGAGAATAACGGCGGTTTACGTCCGTTAAGCTTCTGCTAGCGTATACAATAATGCGCTTTCGCCATTTTGGATTTGGAACAAAAGAGCACATAGGCCTACTGGACTTGCATCACTGCTTACTTGTGTTTTGGCATATTTATCAAAGTAAGCCAGTGTTTCACTATTTGTGAGAGCATGTTTCAAAAGATTGCTCCTACTCTTTACCGCAATTGAATGTTTCCCCCTTTGGTTAACCTCCTTAAAGGCTGAGATTTTGTAGCAAAATGTGGAATGAACCTATATAGAACAGTACTGTATCAAACCTAGAAAACTGCGTATTACTGGAGATGAAATAGGTTTCCTAGCATCTCTATCAGCCTCAACCATTTCTTCACTTGGAAAAATACCATTTTTTTAGACAGTAGATGTCCCATAACGATTAACTCAGTCATTCTGAACTCGCAATTCTGCTTATTCAAAGTCATTTCAGCCTCTTGGGTCCTCTGGAGAACTTTCTACAGTCTTTCGTTATGTTCCTTCAAGTCTTTGGCGTGTACGATGATGTCGTCTAATATGTTATGGCGCCTTCACATCCAGCTACCACTTGCTGAATGGTATGCCCTATGGTATAACTCAGGCTAAATGCTAAATGCCGTTAACCTGGGTAAGAAATCAGGTATTAAAATAAATGATATCATAAATATACGAAGAAGTGTTGGTGTTGATGAGTGTTGTTTCCCTTAAGGTTAAATCTCACTGCACTACCAAAGTTGGTTTCATTGAGTGAATAGATTCACAGCAATCCAGAGAGGACAAGTGTATTGCAAACAGCTCTGCGTTGTACATCGTCAAGTGACAGGTAACCTGAAAAGCAGAAGAATTGTTTCAACCTGAGAAAAATCCGATTCATATCCGAAACAAACGAAGATACTGACAACATAAACGACGTCACGTGAGCGGAATACGTTAAGGAACGTGAACGTTAGCTCTATAAGAAACGATAAAATCGTTTAATGAATTTTTCAAAGACTGGTTTCTTTCTGCTTACGATATTATCACGCAAACTGTTCGTTATGGTAGTATCTATCCAGACACTCCAACACTTTTGACTAATATCGTTACTGTTAAGTCTTTTTGCCACTGAAAGGTCAATACGCTTTAATCAAATCAAGGACAATGTCTCAATATTTTATTTTCACGACGTTGACATTTCTAGTTTTGAAAATGTGTTCTCATACTTGTGGTTTATATTGGGAAGTATATGATGAATGCGAGAATCCTACCCCGTCCAACTGTTGTCCGTTGTCTAAAACTCTAGTTTGCAGCAAACTTATGTCAAATAGTTCCGACGAGTTTGCAAAGGAACTCTCTCATAAGTTGACAGATCTGATCATAGCCAATAGTAATTCAACATTTCTTCAAAATGGTGACTGGCGGTTTCTCGCCGGTCTGATTAACTTGCACGATTTATCCATTGTCAACAATGGTAAGCTATGTCTTGATAATATTAATTCGACATATTTTCAAAATTTGACAAATTTAGAGAATATTTACATACATCATAATAATATCGAAACACTCCCCACAAGAATTTTCCAAGACGTGATGAATTTGAAAAATTTGAAAAACGGTATAGTTGATATTGGTAATTTTGTAGCAAATTCAACTTCTGTAGAAAGCCTCCATTTGTCGCACAATCAATTGGTGGAAGTTAAAGACGATACACTACGTGGATTTAGTTCGCTGAAAATTTTGAAGTTATCCTTTAACAAAATATCAATGTTTTTCCTTAATATACTTAATTTCCTGCCAAATTTGGAATCACTTGATTTAGATGACAACGAGTTAGTGTCTCTTACTGGAACATATGTTTACCATAAATCTCTTAAATATCTTCTTTTAGAAAATAACTACTTAGTCAACTTAAATTCAGCTTATTTCTATGGATTCACGTCACTGCGTGCTGTCCTTCTCAGCCATAATAATATTTCAAATTTGCCAATTAATTGGTTTAGTAACAACTCTTCATCAGTGGTTCGACTTGGACTAATAAATAATTTCATAGAAGATATTTCTTCACGATTATTTTCATATTTCTCTAACGTTGAAAAAATTAACTTGTCTGGCAACCTTATTAAAAACCTTGCTGATCCATCTCTTTTTAATCAAAATATAAAGTTAAGTGCTCTTTCACTTGAATATAATAAGATAAAGTCGATCGGTCCAAACCTCTTTTCTAACAATCCCAATCTTCGGTTCCTCGATTTGGCTGGAAACCAAATCGAATTTCTTGACGTTGACACTTTAAACAACTTGCATACACATACAACATTTAACCTTTTAGGTATTCCTATGAAGTGCGATTGCCATGCAATTCATTTAAGGGATTATTTACTGATATCTACTACTCTCGAGAGTTTTTATCCTAGTTGTGCGACACCTAATGAATACAATAATCAAAGGATCACCTCAGTAAATTTTACAAGATGCGAAGCAGATTACGAGAAAACAACATTGACTCATATTGTATCTGTTACAGTGAGCGGCGGTACTACAGTAGTTGATCATGATATAAACGGTGTTAGCATTCGGTTTAGTTATTATCACGTTGTTTCTATTTCCAATACTTTTAAAGTTAGTACGAAAGATTTGTGTGTCGATAAGTGAAGACGTACCATCATAACTGAAAATGGATAAACATTTTTCTGTCAACAGTTTTACCTAATCTACCCAAGTTTCACCAATGAAATAAAGCAAATGATAACAATAGGACTATCTTTTTGAGCCTTTCACAATGTTAATAAAGTTGACACCATGGACGTAATTTCATTTCAGAAAATAATGGTTCCCTACAGTATTTCTCAATCTTTTTATTCGTTCCATTGATCGTTGAGGAATAAGTCAATCTGTTATAATTTAGCATCCTCCTCATTTCCCTCCAACAGTTGAATTTTCTCACCAAAGAATTTCATCGCTACTACATACAATAAGTATAAAATAAGTATAAATAAGTCAATGTTAAATTTGTGCATTATGTTAAAGAACATGTCACTTCACCTAAAATGTGTATCTCTTTCGATTACATATGAAGCAAAGAAAATGAGCTATCTTTGAGCTATGTCTGTGGAATTTCAAAACCTAATTGAAGCCCACTTGAAGTTCATGTTAATTTAAAGTATGACACGATTTGAGAAATGAATAGCGTTTCACTGTCAAAATCAATTATATATGATAAAGTTTCTTTAAGAATGATATATTATTACATTGTTTCCAAACGGTTTGTTTTAATAATTAACTATAGTTTTTTCTTAACTTCCGACCGCAAGTATTGTGTTTGGAATTATCATTTAATGTTATTCTACATGACGTATATTTTGTATCGTAAAATCACTGCATTAGTTTTAATGTTTACTATTCTGCACATGTCTCTGCTATGCTTAACATAAACGACTATTCCAGTGTCATGAATAATGCATGTTGACTGGATTTCGTGTGCAGGTAACTCGGGGTTAATACATGACTGAATGATCCTCTTTTTTGCTGTTACTTTGCGACAGACGCAATGAATTACAGCGTTGTTTGTGTGTAAATGGTCAATAACATATAAAATAGGTCATAGCGACAAGAATGACTTATTTTGCTTTATAAACAAATCCCATGGGAGTTGAATGCCGTCGAATAATTTTCCTAGTCATTGTGGTGTCGTCTATCTAATATATGTCTATATAATATTAATTGGTGATGTTTATTATGTCGAAAAAGAACTGAAGTCTGACGATCCATACAGATTCCATCTCAGTGAGAAATGGGGAACAGTTTTATAAAACAAAATATATGTTTCTTTATTATCAGTTATACAAATACTTTTTACTCTTTATCAAATATCGTTGGCATTGCACATGAGTTGTAAAACGGTCTTAAATAAGCTACAACCATTGCATATTGATATGTGTCACATTAAGTCTCGTAGAAGTTTGTAAAGCTGTATGTGGTTAATTGGTGAATAAATCATGGTAAATGTACTCTTTTTCCGCTGAGTTATTGTCTGAGTGTGCCTCGCGCGGCAGCCTCGTACTAAATATATATTCCTATCGGAGATTCAAGACTAAACATCCGTGAGGGTTGGGGTGAGTGGAAGGATGGAGGGTGGGGGGGGGGACCGTGGGGTGAGTGGGTTTGGTGATTACTCGCTCAGTTTCTCACACTCCAATGAGTGGAAACAAAATATACCAGTTACTGAGTTGCAGTATTAGCCTAGAGGGGTGAAATTCTGCACTGGGTGAACATAATAAAGTTCCTAAAGTACACGCCATCTGTTGTAACATATTTATGAAAACCAAAATAAATGTAGTTTGCGACCAAAGTTAATTTGCGTACGAAACAAGTTTCCATGGCAACACTTCCAGCTATTCGAATGTTAATGCTAGGCTACACGTCATAGACCACCTATACTTCCCATACTAATCATAGTTTAATTATGCATACTGCCACTTAGTACTTAAAATCCTACTGAATTATTCCAATATACCTTTCTTTTAATTATCCGTGTCTGATTATTTTTTCATATTTGGTGATGAAGAGAGAGTAGTTAGCTTTTAAAATCAGCCAATGGTTTACTTTGATAATAATTTATACTCATCTGAATGTTTTATAAATCTTACAACTTTGTCTAACATGGAAAAAGATTAAAACAACTAATCCATCATTACCAACAGTTTTTTTCCTTATCTATCAGTTCAGTTCTCACATCATACATCTTTAGAATAGACTCGGATATGAGTAGATACTTATCAAAAACTGATTGATCATTTTGAAATATCTGCTCACTTTTAGCAGACTGTGGAGGAGGATTACCGCTCCTTCGCAGGGTGAATGGGGCAAAACATCAGACTTCCATGAATAGTTAGACATGTGACTCAAAACTGTATACTTATGGGATAACATCGTTTCATTGATTCCAATGTTTTTTGTGAATCTGGTAATGTTCCGCTTGTCATCGAAAATATCATTTTTGAAGAAAAATCATTTGGGATCAACGCAATGGATACTTTCTAACGATCAAGGCTTTAGTTCAGCTCAGACTCCGAAAATTTTGTATCGGAATTCTTCCTTCTGTAAAATTCAGAAGTCGGTCCCAAATTGGTATCATGTCAGTCAAAACATTTGAAGCGGAATTCAGCGTGGTTACACCTCTCATAACAATGGAAATAAAATTGAAAAAAAACGTATTGTTCATTATCTTTGTTTCTCATGATGTCTTCACTTCTTAGATAAATGTAATATTAGGTTAACATTTATAACGACACGTCCATTGAAATTGAAAAGAATATACGTTAAAACTTTAAAAAAAATCATTAGATCGACTAGACAGCTGAATGTGTGGCCACTACTTAATATTATTTGAAAAGGGTATGAGACTTGCATTAACTGTGGTTTTAATACTCATGGATATAAGAGGGATAACAAAAATCCAAATGAGTGTATAACCAGAGCACAAAATCCAAAAGCGTTGCGTTCAAGTGTACAAATCAAGTGACCCGTATGTAAAGATTATGTCTACCGCATACCTCCACTCGGTCCGATTTGAATATCAACCTCGCTAAATTCGAAATGCACAATGTAAACGTAGAAATAAATACAGTTGATTACAGCGTATGGCACTTAATGAGGGTGAGCTTGGGCATATGTAAGGCAACCTCTGGCACTGAAACCTTGAAACAAGAGGCCCTTTTGGCCCACTGGAAAATACTATTGCCTTTCTCGATATGGGGAATCTGTGTATACCGTGTACTACCGTGTTCTACACTGTACTGTACAATAACAGAATAGAACAGGTTTAAACCTTGTACAAGGACAGTTTGTAGTTGTACGGGAGAGAAGAAACCATGACCTGGCAAACGATATGGTTAACTCATTAAAATACGATTGCTGTTTCATGATTGGTTCTTTGCTAAGTTTACGTCATATCACAATACATACTAAGTTCGGGCGCATCTTTGGAGCGAAATATACACAGTTTTTAGTCAATTGATATCATGAAGCACAAAAAAGTAACTTACCACTATAAACCGTGAGAAACAAGTAAAATTAAACTAATGCAAGGGTATACACGTTATACGTATTAGGCTAATTGTGGCAAATTTCCTTAGAAACAGATTCTACACATGATCTTAGCCAAAAGTCCGAGAAGCGATTGCTTTCGATTTTTAAGAAAAGTCACCCAGGAAAGAACCTAAGCGACAAAACAACCGAACGACTGATCCGCTCGCAACCACAGCCCCCTTGCACAGAGAACGTGACTGTGTGAGCATTGTCAGGTGTGTATCACGATTACCCTGACAGGGTTACATAATGATGCACATGATACTTTCAAAGAAAAATCAACTAGTACTTTGATCCAACCTATATTTGTCACGTGACAAATTGCAGTTATTTGTACCACAAAAAAATAGCTTACTAAGTAAAACCTCTATCAAGATGGTTATTTCGAAAATTTGCATAAATAACAAATTATCCGGAATAAGCTGTGATTCAGCTCACGAATAAACGATTACTGTTTCAAGTTTATTTATAGGATTCTTTGCTCCTTAGCAACACAAGGCTCCTTGCTGTGTTTGTGCGTAAACCAGCGCCTATGACCGATGTAAGGAATCTATAAAACTTTGACAGTAAATGTAGTCAGGGTCCATACAGCTTTTCTATTAGACGGAAAGTAAATCTAAACAACGTTATCATCGTAACCTAAGTAATTATTATCAAATTTACCGTAAATGCCTGTTATAGTGGCGTTCTGTTGTCTACGGAATACGTATCTCTCCGAATTGACAAAGGGTATAAATAAAGTAACGCCTGGGATCACGTCACATGACCCTCCACATGGTTGGTACGTTTACGTGCTGTGAAGAGATACATCCAGGTCATCTTAAATTCGATGATCCGTAATACCTCATCTTTGCATGGGAACGTATTATTAGGCAGTAGCAGCGAGTGAAAACAATCGAATGGAAAGCAATCCTAATACTAAATATCACATACAGCATCAACTATTATCAGCAGCATTAATGCAAGATTAATCCTAAATCAAAAATAATCGCTTCATCAAAAACAACGTTAATATAACAAATAGTACCAACTTGCAATAGAAATGTCGTTTGTCAATGGAGAAAGCTCAAACCTACCAAATTCGTATGTTTGTCTCTTGTTCATAATAATCTCACGTTTTAGTATAGATCATATATCTCTTACAAAACACTAACAGTACTTCAAGGCACCAGGCACCGGGAAATGGGGTAGCGGGGGGAGGGGTGAATGTCCGCAAATTTTTCACTGCAAGCGTTGCGCTAAAAGAAACGTAAATTTCCAACAACACTGCCTCGACTCCTGCCCGCAGTTTCACCGCCAACCTCACAACTTTTCTAATGAAACTAATTTTGTTCGTAGGGAAATTGAACCAGGCTTTTACTTTGCTTTATTATAGCTAATTAAAACAGTATTGTCGTATTTCGAAATCCTAGTGTTATAATATTTTCTACGCACACTTTGTAATATCTATAGCGTACCTAAAACGACATTACTAGGTATAGTTATCATAAATATGTACAGAAGAGATGTGTTCTTTTCAGAGAAACAAAAGAGAAAACTACATAAAATGTTTGATATTCTGTGGTATATAAAACAATAACTAAATAATAATGATAATAAAATGTCGCTATCAATTTAACCTTAAAGGAGCATTCCAGAGATATTATCATATTTTAAAGATGAATAACTCAAACCAAAACAATCTATGGAAACAATTCCAGTGCCCATATTATGGTTTACTTGAGTCCAAACAAAATTGTAGCAGGAACGATGAGATTAGGCGAAAGCTGCTCATGACTTCAAACTTTAAGTTAACAAACCTAACATTTAAAACAACTGTCTGGTATAAGATTTGGATTTGTCCCAAAGTTCTTTTTTTTATATTTCTAACCAGGTGAAAATTTTTCCCATTCGAAGTTTTCTTCTTGTAGAAATCTGGTTTTCAAATTCACCAGTTTCTCACCAAAAACACCGTTTGTTCGAACGCATCAACTTGGTGAATGACGGCGTAGTGCAGGCAAATAGGCAAAACGAGCGACTTGAAGTTAGCACTCCCATTTCTGCAGCAAATACGCACACACGTGTACACGCACAGGTGATTGCTTATTATATATTACTTACACATCGCAAACGTACGTATACAGCCTGCCATGCCTAGTTCGTACGTACATTCGTTGCACATAACACTATCACACTCAAAACACATTTCTAAAACCGTTCTTCGAAATCGCTGAAATAAAATTCACGGGTCAACTTTATAGTAAAGGGAACCTAGCTTGAAAAGTATTTGGAACATCGAAAAGTGAAGCTTGGCCGAATATATATCATAGTAGAATGTAGCACAGAGAAGCTTAGGCTTCGCAGAACTGTCGGATTGTAAACGTTAGAGTAGCCTACATGCGAATTTTCTTCGCATTGGAGCTGGACAGCGCAATGAATAAACAACGAAGAGTCTGCTGTTCAAACACATCTTCTGTTACACAAAAATCACGATATCAATTTTTTTTTAAACAAATATAATTTATTAGAAATTTCACCTTAATGGAAGAAATTAATCTGTATTCAAATGCGGCTTTTGTTGTGATTACTGTATAATTAAAATATTTGTATATTTGAAATATCCATCCTAAATGATTAAAAAATCGTTTCTCTGTCAAACGCAACATTAGCGTTCTCATATTTTTGGAAATTAATTTATCGTTTTGTAAGGTAACTTCTAAAGCCTACCAGACCATTCTTTTTAAGAAACGTTTCTTTACTGAATAAAACGGTTTAAATCTCGCATATTATTAGCAGATAAAGGATTGTGTGTGCGCGCGCGCGTGTGCGTGTTCAAAAAACGTATTATGCGTTTGTAACTATACGCGAATATCATGATTATCCTTTATATACTAATTTCAATCACACATTATTTTTTTCAGAATGACGCATATAAAAACCAATCAAATCATAATACATGTACACACAAAACAAAACACATAAGAAAAAACATAAAATAATCAAAAGCAAGAAAAAATAGGAATACCAACAAACAAAACAAAACACAAATATACTCACACGCGCATACACTCAACTAGCTGTGTTGTCGAAACACCTTGACACTAACCTCAGTGAAAACCTCAGAATGCAATATACCAAGTTTTGTTGTCAAAACACCTTGAAACTAGCCACAACTAGCTGTGTTGTCGAAACACCTTGACACTAACCTCGGTGAAAACCTCAGCATGCAATATACCAAGTTTTGTTGTCAAAACACCTTGAAACTAGCCTCAACTAGCTGTGTTGTCGAAACACCTTGACACTTATCTCAGTGAAAATCTCAGAATGCAATACCAATTTTTGTTGTCGAAACACCTTGAAACTAGCCTCAACTAGCTGTGTTGTCGAAACACCTTGACATTAACCTCAGTGAAAACCTCAGAATGCAATACCAAGTTTTGTTGTCGAAACACCTTGAAACTAGCCTCAACTAGCTACGTTGTCGAAACACCTTGACACTTATCTCAGTGAAACCCTCAGAATGAAATACCAAGTTTTGTTGTCTAAACACCTTGAAACTAGCCTCAACCAGCTGTGTTGTCGAAACACCTTGACGTTAACCTCAGTGAAACCCTCAGAATGCAATATACCAAGTTTTGTTGTCAAAACACCTTGAAACTAGCCTCAACTAGCTGTGTTGTTGAAACACCTTGACACTAACCTCAGTGAAAACCTCAGAATGCAATATACCAAGTTTTGTTGTCAAAACACCTTGAAACTAGCCTCAACTAGCTGTGTTATCGAAACACCTTGACACTAACCTCAGTGAAAATCTCAGAATGCAATACCAATTTTTGTTGTCGAAACACCTTGAAACTAGCCTCAACTAGCTGTGTTGTCGAAACACCTTGACACTAACCTCAGTGAAACCCTCAGAATGCAATACCA
>JAIPMN010121526.1:13133-29224 GCA_020650975.1 Apostichopus californicus | reverse complement strand
GGAAAATATGCAATGCGTTGCCCAGGGAAAAACATTGTTCCTTAGTTCCAAACTGAATACTACTAAATAAAGGATAATCAAAACTAACAATATTACTTCCCCAGATGTGGCAAATTTGTGTGTGAACATTTTTTATAACCTCTCTTGTTTGTTACACACTTTAATCAAAAGAAATATGTCACCCCTAAATAGGCTTGCACGGTAAACCGGTTTTAGTACCGAAACCGTTTTTCCCGAGCGACTTTCGCTACTATTTTTTATTTTAAGAAAAGCAAAAAAAACAAAGAAAAAAAACCGAATTATTAATTAGTGTTAATTAAGTAGAAAATATGGTGGAAAATATGCAATGCGTTGCCCAGGGAAAAACATTGTTCCTTAGTTCCAAACTGAATACTACTAAATAAAGGATAATCAAAACTAACAATATTACTTCCCCAGATGTGCCAAATTTGTGTGTGAACATTTTTTATAACCTCTTTTGTTTGTTACACACTTTAATCAAAAGAAATATGTCACCCCTAAAAAGGCTTGCACGGTAAACCGGTTTTAGTTCCGAAACCGTTTTTCCCGAGCGACTTTCGCTACTATTTTTTATTTTAAGAAAAGCCAAAAAAAACAAAGAAAAAAAACCGAAATGTGAATTGCAAATACTAGAAAAAACAAAGTTAAAGCTTCCATCCCTCATTTGTTGACTTTGGTTTCTCCTATTTACTGTTCTTTTTGCAATATGAAAGAAATTGCAACAAGAGAAAGCTCTTCTTGCTAGACGACATTGTCAGCTACGATCGGCAGACGCCATATACCAGTGCTGAGTGCGGAAAGGTAGGCCTAACATTAGGCTATGCAGCCCTTATATGCGTGAATCAGTTAGGTGACCTTGTAGTATTCAACTGACCTTGGTGGCCAACGTAAGTTGTTGTGAGAAGTACACACTCACATGACGTGTACAGTTAAAATAAATTGTTATATCCAACCTGTTTGTCCTCTTTGTGTTGTTTTAATTATTTTACTTCAATTTACAGTAGATGATAAGAAGAAAATCTTTTCAAACACATTGAGCACAGTTCGTGTTAAAAAAACCATCTTTGAAACTTGAAAGGTACATTGCGAAATCCACAATACCATACGACATGCACAGCCGCGCACGCAGCCGGCCGAGAACACAGTCATAGCAGTGAGAAAACATTTCAACAGGGCTCTGTTAGTTGAACAACAAAAATGCAAAAAGTAACATTAGACCAATCACAGACCACTATTCACAGACACACCTGGCGTCAGGCTTGAGCAAAGGAATACTAAAGGAGTAAAAATGTTGCATATATGGCTGGAAATTACAGATGTTGCTGTTTGACACGTTTTATTTGTACTGTAACCGAACTTGCGTAGTATTAAACTTTGAGAGCTATTCTTTAAGCTGTATTAACTGTTTCAGTAATGTTATAATTCTTTGTCGGGAAATCCCCGTTAAGTTGTTTACTATGACGTAAGTAATAGTGCACCTGGCCTCTCGGTCTCCGGAAGTCTGGTGACTGCAACTCTGGGGCGGTGTTCTTTGAAGTAGTACATTATCGCGCGCGTAAACTTAAGCCATTGTTCAGGCTAGTATGAAAGGAACTGTTGGTACGTGCAGCGTGGGACTCTTTCACAAAATCTCTCGAGACGTCTACGTACGGTACGTTATAATATCATTTACTATTATCCAAGTTGGTAGCTTTCTAATACCAAAACACCGTGTATAACTTTTCGTAGATATTGTAAGCGCTTACAATATTATTGGATACATTTGTGAGTTGTATAAATTGTTAGCAAACTGCACTATTGCACTGAGGGAGATTACGCCCAGTTATTTAGGAGTAACGTTATTGACCGATTGTTATCACTTACGTTATTTAGTAGCGCTCTGAACTGCGTGGCAATGTGTGTACTTTAGTAAAGATCAGTATTCTGCTGTGATTGGATATATTTCAGTAAGTCCGTAATTAGGAACATTACTAAATAGCCTAGGTCAGCCATCAGAAAGATACGTTACTGCCATTTAGCCCATCGATTGGTTCTTAGTATATTTACATCGATTAACGGCATTGCAGACACCGTTTAGTTAACTCTATAGCTTTTAATCTGTTTACATATTTAGACGCTGCGTATGGCGTTGCGTTTATCGCCGCGTTATACGTTGCGTTATACGCTGCGTGTGGCGCCGCGTTGGACGTTGCGTTTGGCGTTGCGTTTAGCGCCGCGTTCTACGTTGCGTTCTGCGCTGCGTTGGGCGCCGCGTTGTACGTTGCGTTGTACGCTGCGTTTGGCGCCGCGTTTAGTGCCGTGTTCTACGCTGCGTTTAGACGCCGCGTTTACGAATTGCGCTAACAGTTACGTTATGCATAATGTAAGGCTAAGTACTAGTGTAAGGATATTTAATGAACCCGGGAAGGAGCTGTAAGAACACGGAGGTCTGAACGGTACCACTGTGCCACGGGCACTTTAACATCTTCTCCATTGTGATCTTTTTGTCGAGACTCTTTCGCCAACCCCATCTTTTAAGACTGCCCCACCAGACAGGGAAGTGACGTTACAGTACGCTAATAGATTTTATTTTCTTTATAAGTTTCCTTTCACTATTTCTTCAATTCGTTTACGTTGATGTACACATGTTTCGAACTTAAACGTAAAGAATTTATAATCTTTGCCGACCAAATCCCCGCTTTTGCCAGCGATATTTTTCAACTTGTACTCGAAAGTGTAGACGGTAAATTCTCTTCACTCCTTGAACAGAATTTTTGTTACCGCCAAGACACCACCCGCGAACATGGCTAGAGCCTCGTGCAATTTGGTACCTTCGAACACTTTGTCAGCCACTACTGAATTTATTGGACCAATCATATTATAAAGCGATTTTTACGATCTCCATTTGGTCATAATAGGGTTTATGCTGAGCCCTAATCTCCGAAAATATAACATCTTAGTAGCGTGAATTTGGGGGTACATCAATTGATTGTAGTTTCTCGGGAGGGGGTATTACAATAACATAAGAAGATTCTCCATCTGGGGCAATTTTTGGCTGTGTTCACCAACGAATTCTATTTTATCATCATCAGCAGGTAAAAAGTAAGCAACCGACCGAGTAAACCATTCCTTAGTTAACAGAAATTCTTAGATGACCGTGATTTTTTTTCTGAACACAAACTTGAACTTCGTGAAGTACAGTAAACACCAGACAAACGATACGTGTACGTGATATTAAAACTTTAAGAAAACATTTCACTAACACATTTCTTTTCGACATTTTTACTTCAGTTAAGTTAACGTGGGTAATAAAAAGAGAGCCTTGAAGACATTAACATTTCTTCAATGTATTCTCCTTTTATTTTTACCCTTGACTGCGAACGAACTAGACTTGGACCGCTGTTGGTAAAGTTAAAAATACGCATCTTAGCGAACGCGACACCTCCGTCAGAGATTTGGATGTTTCCAATGAAATTCGGAAGGGGAAAAACGGTTTTTGAGCCAGATTCGGTTTTTTGGCTAGAAAAAAAACCGGTTTTGGGTTTTCACGAAACCGTGCAAGCTTACCCCTAAATACAAATGGTTGAGCTCGAGACGTGCTGCAAATTATAGTTTTGTTGCACCTGTTTTAGAGTGCACCATTGTACTTGACATTGATACAATTAAGAACTTATCTTGGAAAGCTGCCAAGAGAAAAATCCACTTACCATATCACCAATATTGGTCGATACCCCTATTTCATACCAATAATCGGCCCAACACATCAAATGTAAAATTCTGGATGAAAAACATTTAAGCCTGATGATTAACCACTGGGACAAATTTTAAAACAAAAGTGAAAATGCACACATGTGAAAATGACACCCATAGTGACAAACAAGAAATATAAATTAAGATCCTTGAAACTTTGGATATCTTAATCTCAAGGAACATGATCCCTAGTTCTGCAATACAATCACACATAAATTTTGCCATTTATATGAAGGGATAGTGAATTGATAGAAACTCACCTTTCATAATTATTCATTCCTCGACTGTACTCCTCATCGGACGTTGCACTACCCTCCATTAAACGGTGGCTAAGCCCTGTACGTACTGTAGTGTAAGCAATATAGCTCCTGCTTTATGGCTGTGGCGAACGTTGGAACAAGTGTAGCCACTGCCTAAAAGACTGTGTACACAGGTTCTCCGGTATGACAACAACCCCTACTGCAGGATGTCGGAGTAGCTGCATTCCGCGATTAAGGCAGGAACTATGTTTTAAAACTGCTGGTAATTTGGTGGTATTTGTGTCGGATGCTGTACCATATCTACAAACTACAACATATAAAGTTACACAGGAATTAACAAATAACTTGATGAACGGCAAAGTCCAGGATGGTTAGATATTACACGGATGTTTCTGCTGCTTGAAGTAGTGGAACTCATATTGAAAAGTTGTTTCATTTTAGGTTTGGTGCCCGGAGATGACGTATTTATAACAGCCAATCAGTGGGCACCAGGCTGATCGTCTGTCAGTGACAGTTTTATGTTTTTCGTTGGACTTGGGATTGCTGGGCATGTGACGATAAAATCGATGTTTATGAGTCCAACCAAACGTCAACATTAAACAGAAGTAATAAGTTGTTTACTTATATGATCAAGACATGTTCTCCAGAATGAAAAACAGGTAATAATGAATTTCGGACTAAATCTAAGGTTACGAACATTGCTTTCGGGTTGCCATTCGCGCATGCCGTCTAGTTAATAGGGATTATTACGTGACCGTATCATTATTTTGTAGGGGTGTAATAAACGCATGAATCGGCCGTAGACAACCACAGGCTAGGCCTAACGTTACATAATAGTAAAGTGTAGCATATAGCCCATAGGAGCTAGTCGGACTAGACTAGAGCCTAGAAAAATATGATTATATTAGTCCATGAACTTGGCTGTGTGTTACGGTACGTTGCACAAACCTTCACACTACAACACACAGTCATGTTCAATGACTAAGCAATATGAGATTCACCTCTTGGTATGGTTTCAAGTTTTTTAAGCCCATAAAGGGGGTAGGCCTAGGCTAGGTCCTACCGAATTTCGTTCAGCTAAGGCTTAGCCTACAAATCCCAGCTACAGGGGGGTAACGAACTTCGGTCCTCTTACTATACTAGAGTAATAATATAATCATTTACCCTGCGCTAGGCTAGGTCTAACTTAGGCTAGAGTACAGGCTACAGTAGTATGTAGAACTCTGTAGCCTATAACTGCATAGGCTATGCATAACCTAATGATTTTGGTTATATAGCATTATCCTATTAGTAGTACTGGAAAGGCTAGACATATTAAACAACGCTACCCTGGGCGTAAATATTGAAGGGTGTTGCCTATTTTTCAAAATAAAAATTGCTCAGGGGCGTGTATTCCTAACTCTAGCTAGTGAAAAAAAGTAAGGGAGGGGTCCCGGGTGACGGAATGAAGTCCCATGTGGAATTACGTCCAAAGTCCCTGAGAACACATCTAAAGAACTTAGCATTTTTTAACAAACTATTCATTCCATTTGAAACAGAACAACTATTGCTTGACCGCGACTCCCGGTGTGACTCCACCACCGCTCTCTGAAAGAGCTATCCATGGGTGGGGTATTCTTGATTAAGTCACATTTTTTTAAACGCCATTGTCACTCAATTCCATCTATGTAAAAATATAAACATTGGAATAACATATTAAGATGACATTTATCAATGTGGTTTGTTTATAATAAAGGCTTCAGACTGCCTACAGTATGTAACCAGTATGCTATGTACCATGTACTAGGAAAAGTCCTGTTGAATTGTGGTTGATATTTGGGAATTCTTGTTATTATTAAATTAATATTTCAATTTCAGAGTATGGAGACACCAAGTGCAAGAAAACGACGGTGCTCTGTCATGATGTGAAGCTTTTGGAAGGAACCAGGCCTACACAACTATCATGGAAAAAAGGAGATTTCTTTAATATTGAGGTAAATGCATGTACCCTACTTTGTCTATCATTTCGCTGCATCGCCTGTGCCTCACAATAACACAGACTACTGTGTATAACAGTCAGCACAAAGCTAACACTGTCCACGTTCTATCATTTCTAGTACGTGCGTTCAGTGCCATAAGCAGAGGGGATGGTGGTGCCCCCCTGCTGCCCCCAAATGAAATTTGCGTCCACACACAAATGTTACTGGGATTCTCAACTTATCCCCTGTCTATCTCCCCCTCCCGCAAAAAGTCTAGTTACGCCACTGTATGTGTAAGTCCCATAAAGAATAGTGAATGTTGGGAGTACAATTCACTTACAGAACTATTTTTATGCAGGCTATGTTCTTTGTTCTGCATTCCAATATATTGGGAATTTCATATCCTAATAGTATGAAAGTTCCCCAGATATCGAAGGCCAAGGAAGGCGCTATTTAACCTGCATTTGTTTTTTCTTCGTAGAAATATTGCGGGGCAAAACGCAAGGTGAAAAAAGTCTTTAGTTTTAGCACTGAAAAATTAACTTCAGTGTGTACATTTTTTTCATTGGACAGTTGAGGGCAAAACTTTGACATACGTTTTGCCCCAACTGTCCTAAGAAAGAAATATATGTGCCTTTATTTTCAACAATTCCGGGTAATGGCTTTAGAAACTAGTACGTTGACCATCGTGCAGCCCTTATCTAAAATCCATGTAGACATACATGTTTTTCATGTCTGGGGCAGTCCCAGGCACACTATCTGGGCAAGCCGGGCGGTCCCAGGCACACTATCTGGGCGTGCCGGGCACTAATTTGAAGTACTGGGCGTGGAAGAAAAAACACCCATGACTGCCCAACATTGGTAATTATTGCCCGGCACGGTATAATAGTGCCCGGGGTAACATCTATGTAATATACAATATATTGGCGATTGGTGTTTTATTATTAGTGTCAGATCTTAGAAGAATCAGATGACAAAGTATATGTCACCTATCCTGGATGGGATAAGAAGTTTCACCACTGGCTGCCAAAGAATGATGTTGTAAAGAAGATTCAAGATCAAGAGAGTGTATCACTTGCATCTTTGTCAGACAGGTCAGCATTATTACCATCCAGACTAAAACTAGACATTAAGCGTCAGCTAGTAGGGAGGCGTAAGGAGGACCCAAAGATCACAATAGTGCTGGACATTGAAAAAGATGTTTACGAAAAGCTATTTAGTATTAAGAAGGAGTGCTATGCTAAAAACAGTTATTTCACCATGGTTCTTGGACGGTCGTGGATGGAAAGAATTAATGGAAGAAAAGATTGTTATGTAGTACCGGGAACAGCCACAGTCTCACTACATAAGCACAGGCCCCTCATTGAATTCGACAACACAGGTAGTGAGATGATTCAACAAATGGTATCTTTAGCAAGGAAGATGTTGATAAATATGATAATACAATCAAGAAATGGCTTATAACATATTGTTCTGTCTATCAGAAACAACATGTCACACCATACATCCACATTTTTGTAGCGCATGTCCCTGAATTATTACTACAATTTCGATCCATCAGTCAGTTTACACAAGAAGGCTTGGAAAAGCTTAATGTATTTCAGATCAAGTAATCGTAAAAAATTCGTCTTGTCACAAATTATGGATAAACAAAATAGATTAGAGTACATGGAATGTACACGAATTGAGAACTTAATGCAAAATAGCAGGGTAACATGCAGTCTTTGTCAGACAAGGGGTGACACTAAAAGAACGTGTCATAAGAAAACAATTGATCGGACACTGAATTGAAAGAGAATACTTCCAAAGTTCAAAAGTACAACGTTTTCTCTACCATGAATCTAAAAGATGATGCCTCATGGCTGAAGTTTGTTGAAATCCCTAGTACGTATATCTTTATAATTTCCATTGTTTTTTTAAAGAAAAATGTTCTTCCATCAGCTTCTGTATATGTGTGATTCTCCAATAATGGGTAATGAAAGTGTGACATGAATGCCTAAAATTATAATTCATCAAATGTTTCAGAAAACAAACTTTTCTGATGGTAATATTAACTTAACCCGTATCATGCTGAGCGAAATATAAATTTTCACTGAGCCAAAAAAAAACATTTTCGGAAATATCTCATGTGTTAGGCTAGCTTCCGTATATACATTTGTGCATAGGCTATATGTGGAGCCTAGCTACACATGGGGTAATTTCGGAAATTTCTTTTTTCATTTTGTCGACTTTCGTGCCAGATTTTGCATCGTGGATGTTGACATTAGCATGATAAGGTTTAACTATGTCTTTGGTTGGTGAAATCCATGAAAAGATTAACATCACATATTTCTACCTTATAAGTAGGTATTTTTATCCCCTAAAAATCTCTCCAGTACTGGTGAATTACACATATATAATTAAACCAGCAATCTGGATTTATATTGTTCACATGACATAATCAGTGACTAATCATTCTCTTTCAATGTTTCGGATAAGTATTAATGCATGGTTCTTCGCATTCTTAAATTTGTTAATCAAGTCTTCTTACTATTGTATTCCAAAGTGTTTGCTTTATTGGCATTAGTTCAAGTTGTTAATTACAAAGTTACTGCTACATGTAGTTTGTAGCAAATACAAAAACTCAGATAGACTTTTGCTTTAATTTTTATCAAGAAAGTGACATGGGGAAGGGCGGACTCATAGCTGTTAAACACAAGTGATGCAATGATAGTGGAGCGCACAGGAGACAAATGGTTACAACGTAGACAAATATGTCTTTTCAAAATCCCTTCATATAACTAATGTTGCATCCCTCAAGAAACGTAAAGATGCATTAAAACATGGAAGTAATTCGTTATTTGATGAAAATAACCCCCAAAAAACAATATCCTTTCAATTATGGATTAGATTTCTTATTTGCCCTGTAATTATTGCACTGCACCATGGTATTCAAGTACATGTATGTGACTCAAGCCATCTGTTCATTGCAATTTGTTTGTTGTATGCTAATACAGTTCCATTAACGCTGGCTTATTTCACACTTTTTTGGCAGAATTCGGATTTGCAAAAGTTTGATGGATACACAGCAAGGTCAACCTTTCTTGATTTATCCCGCACTTTTCACTGAAAATGATTCTTAGGTGATTGACTCACGGAACCAGCACGCTACTTGTCACACAACAGATCAAAAGTGAAACCATATCCTTCGAACGTAATCCTATCCCTAACCCTATGCTCAAGAAATGGGTGATCACTACACACTAGGCCTATACCTATTAGATAACGTTAGACCCAGCTGGTT
Source organism: Apostichopus californicus (assembly GCA_020650975.1). Taxonomy (NCBI): domain Eukaryota; kingdom Metazoa; phylum Echinodermata; class Holothuroidea; order Aspidochirotida; family Stichopodidae; genus Apostichopus; species Apostichopus californicus. Next base: position 19,973 of record JAIPMN010121526.1, on the reverse strand, counting down.
CTGCGAAAAAAATATGCACCAAGAGACTATTGCTACTAATATAATAGAACATCCTTTTTGTCATTATTATTGCGCGTGCAACATAATATAAACATGACGGTACGGTTGCCACGATTTCTTTGCGAACGCACTAACGGAATTAGTTGGTGACTTGGATCAGTTTGAAATGCCTGCAAATGTGACAGAAGCAATTGGACTATATGTGGCTCTTAATAAAATTTTCGAAGAGCTTGAGGTCTACCAAAAGATATAGCTCTAACAGAAATCGTACGTCGGATCCGGAATCTTGACATATTGAAGATATTCATTTTGATAAGATTTTATCTTACACGTTTTCCGTTCTGTCTCTATGTTTACCTGTCTATATATCCATCCATCCACCACACCCATGTGTAATAGATAATAACATTTATAGTCGACTCGTACTCCTACTAAATTTTAGGATGGCAATGGATGATACCAATTAATTACCATTAGTGTGAAAAATAATTGGGACTAATTATACTATCATATATTATTTTTATGGTCCCGTACGCCTATGCAGGAGCTCCACCGACTAAGCTATCCATCCTCCTTAAAACTATTTAGGTTCACAATCATATTCCATTATTATTGTTTTTGTCTTGCCGGATTTATCAGAAAGAGACTTTGGGATCACTTTGGTGTGTGTGTGTGCATTAGCTTGTAACATGCATGCTTAGCCCCTGAACCTAAAGAGCTATGATTAGGGAACTTGGTAGGTTCATTAATTTTGATCAATAAGCTTGTGACATGCTTTTATATCTCCTTAACAGTGGAAGCTATTATGACGAAACTTGGTAGAATGTACAAGGGGCATGAGTTCTCGAACTGATTATAATTCCAGTGTCATATATGCTAATTAAGTAGATTAATTTAATCATTTAGATGAAATAAGCTTGTGATATGAATATCTCCTGCCCGCGATCTCCTGAACCGATTTAGGAGCTATTATAATGAAACGTGGTAGCGTGCACGAGGGGTATGGGTTCTGAAACTGATTTTCATTGTCCTATATGTCGTTGTGAAAATATCGTGTTTACAGGCTATTTGAGGGATTAAGTATTAAGACCTGCCCACTTATGAATATTAATTACAGACAAATTTGTTGTAATGTGAAAATGTACCACTCATCAACATACATCACCATACCAAGTATGAAACAGATCAGACATACCTCAGTTAGATAGCAATGACTGTATGCATAAGGTCAATGTGACCAATGGTATCATGTTTTCATAACATTACCCAAATGAGCCCTAGATGACCAATAACTACAAATATTTCACCATCAGTCTGTCATAATGATATTTGGGTATTGCTTCCGTAGGGGTGTTCACCAATTAAAGGTGACAGGTCATTTAGGGGTAATTTTTTGAAAACGCTGCTGAGCATTGGTCAAATTGGCCATATGCATACATGCTTTGATGGATATTGGACATAATGATCATTGAATGGTGATTCATCAGTACTCACACCGTACAATATAATCTGTAGGAGAGGGATTGTTAGTGGTTTCATAAAATATGACCCAAAATTACCCTTAAAAAATTACCCTTCACCTTGCGTGCCTGACTACCACTGATAACGCACCATACAATGATTATTATTTCCAAGTTTCAGCCAAATCCATCGAGGCATGCGCGCATAGTGTCACCATGACCAACTGCTGATGGATAGACAGAGTAATAGATAGTGATAAAAGATAGACGTAGCACGATCACATTAGCTCTGACCAGCAAGCTGGTATGAGCTAAAAAGTGCTTCTGGTTAGCTTACAGTGTGTGGGTAGTCATCGGTTCGTGAGGTGTTGCAGCTGCCACTAGTACTGCAGTAGGCTGCACATGTGATAAAGGCATATATGTGTTTGGACAGCTTGGCGTGCCCGATTTGGTAGTCACCGGTGTTGAGGCTTACTCTGTAGTAGGTTGCACATGTGATGAATGCTTTGAGATTTCATGCTGTAATGGCGTGGTGATCAATTTAGGCTACCCACCTGAAGTTAGCAGAACATTCTGCCAACAGTACATTTCTTGAAGTTGGCAGTGGATTTCAGCAGCACATTTTAAGTACACGGTACTTAAACAATTAAAATCGCTTTTGTGCTGGGTATTGATCACCACCATGTGAAAGTGAATACAACTTCCGATCAGTCGATACTAAATTTATATTTTAATTTACGGGTTCAAAGGATCTCAACGACTTTGGAAAGTTCAGGGGTGATATTAACTTTACGCCTAAATTTGCAACATAGATATTCATAAATTACGTGTGGGGATGAAATCGCTTTTGTGCTGGCTATTGAACACAACCATGTTATAGCAAATAAAATTTCCAATCAATCGATACCAAATTTACATTGGTCTATATGGGTTTAAAGGGTGTGAACGAATTTTGAAAGTTAGGGCTGATATTAACTTTACGCCTTAATTTGGATCATATATCAATAAATTGCGTGTGTTGGAAGAAATCGCTTTTGTGCCGGCTATTGAACACCACCATGTTGTAGTGAATAAAATGTCCAATTAATTGATACCAAATGTACATTTGTCTATACGCCTCTAAAGGGTCTGAACGACTTTGGAAAGTTGAGGTCTGATATTCACTTTCCGCCTAAATTTGCAACATATATACAAATAACTTGCGTGTGCTCGAAGGAATCGCTTTTGTGCTGGCTATTGAACACCACCATGATATAGTAAATAAAATAAATCGATACCAAATGTACATTTATCTATATGGGTTTAAAGGGTGTCAACGAATTTTGAAAGTTGGGGGCTGATATTAACTTTACGCCTCAATTTGGATCATATACCAATAAATTGCGTGTGTTGGAAGAAATAGCTTTTGTGCCAGCTATTGAACACCACCATGTTATAGTGAATAAAATTTCCAATCAATTCATACTAAATTTACATTGGTCTATATGGGTTTAAAGGGCCTCAACGACTTTAGAAAGTTCGGGCTGATATTAACTTTACGCATAAATTTGGATCATATAGAAATAAATTGCGTGTGTTGGAAGAAATCGGTTTTGTGCTGGGTATTGAACACCACCATGTTATAGTAAATAACATTTCCAATCGATACCAAATTCAGTTTGTCTGTACGGGTTTAAAGGGTCTGAACGATTTTTTAAAATTCAGGGCAGGTATGATCTTTCCGCATAATTTTAGAAAATATTTCCTATTAAATTGTGTGTGGTGAAATAAATCGCTTTTTTGCTGGGTATCGAGCACCATCGTGTTAAAGAAAACATATTTTCCAATCATTTATATTTAAAATCATGTCGTACATGACATACATCATGACAGAAACTGTGGTCATTATCCCGTTGTCAGTGTTTCTTTTTGGATATATAAATATCCACACAAGATTACCCAAGAGCATTATTATCCTATTTAATTTGCAGACCACATCTTTTCTAGCAACAGGTCATGATCATGAAACGAGAATCTCCATGATACCGTTATGGATTCTCGTTCAGTCTTTGATGCATGGAGTCTTCTGAAGTCGATCGTTATCTCAAGCCTGCTATTTATTGTTCTGGCCACTACCACCACAAGATCATGATGTAGAGAGACAACCTGTTATCTCCTTTTAAAGATATGAAAAATACCGATCAATGCTCTCAATTGTCAACATTACGAGTGGATTTTGTGATAGTGAAAGTGATCGATTATGCAAGAACTGGTATGGTATAGAAAGAACATCTACAAAATCATGAACAAGTAGACGTTTCCGTTGTTAAGAAGAAACTTCATCTTGGGATGCAAACTGACGTACAAGTTACAAAATATGAGATATAGGTCTATCAGCATATTTTAACTGTCAAAGAGACATTGAAGTATTATTGAGATGAATTAACCTTTTAAAGGTGTATGGGAAAAGGAGGCCTACATTTATGAAGCTTACATGACAATAAAAACATAAGCTCTTTTCTAAAGATAGGAACTTTCATGTTCTTGTTGAGACCCTCTATCTACGTCGACAGCGGACCTCTATTATTTCTGAGGCAACACTTGTTTTGATACGAAACATTTTTTTCATGTTCACCTATGTTCACCTATTTCCTTTTATGGAAAAAATATCTGCAGGTACTCTCATAAAAAAAATCTTACGTGGAAGACAGAAAGGGGGGGGGGGTAATATCGGATTGCTCACAGGGAAAGCAGTCGGTGTCCGCTATTGCCTTAGATTCTATTTGTTTTTGTTTTATACAATGAACACGCATGATCCTTGCAACCATAGACTCTTGGGGGTTCATCTTTGACGTCAATACAATATTCAGTAAAATCATAAATTTAAGTGAGGGGGAGGGGGTGGGACGGGTGATAATGCACAATGCGATATTTGGTGTACACTAAAAAAAAAAAAGGCCTGAAATCATAGCACTATTTAGGTGCTGCCCTATCAACAGCACTGTAAGTTCTGGTTCCGCACTTTACTGGTGCTAACTGCGGGTTAGCACTTGACTGGTGCTAAAATTGTACTGGATACGTCATTGTTAATTCAACCAATCATATTATGAAAATACCAATAGTTGATATTAACAGAAAGTTTACGACAATTAACATAGTATTTACGTAATCCAATATATTGAAATGGTGTTCAATAATAAGAAATGATAAAGTAAAATATTAATATAGGTAAAATTGCCAATTAAATATGTAGTTATAAAGGTATATACGTTAATTATGTGTTCACCAAGTCTTAATAGCGACTGACAGACATATACCTATTTGGCTATGCATTTTTGTGATGCACATTTTTGTGGCTTCGGCTAACTTCGTATGTTTTATACATTTGCTTTTAGGAGCGAATGGAATCACGTTTTGCGTGCTCGTTGCTTAATATTACACTAAGAATGTCTTAGTATTACACCTGCCAGGGTAGGTAAATAAATTTGACAATTCAGCATCTACAAAGTGCTTATATTGCCCAGCCTGGTGCTCACAATTCAGACAGCACCTCCTAAGTGCTGAATGTGGCACCTTCGGTGCTGTCCCTCTGGGCGCAAATGCAAAGTGCTGAAAATAGCACTTTCAGTGCTGAAACTAGCACCTTTTTACTTTTTTTTAGTGTAACTGTGTCTTTGTTGTTGTTAAAATGCATAAGTTTAGTTCGTGTACATGATTCATTAAGCGTAGGGCTGTATAATTTGTGAAGTTGGATCGGAAGTGAGCTTAATTTTTTGGGGGTACGACTTCTTAAGCGGCAGTGTGCACCAGTCCGTGGTGGTACAGCTCCAACAATACCCTCCACACTTAAAAACTCAAAACATCAAAGTTACCGCTGAACACAACATTTAATAACCAACGAATTTGTAAATAATGACACTTATGGCCCGTTCCCACGAACGCGGGCTTGCTTCACTCTGAGGGGAGGGCAAATTGCTCCACTCTTTTACTGCGTGGGAACGGGGCTAGCCCGAGCTTGATCAAGCCCCTCGTGAGAGGTGGGGTTAGAACAGCTAATGCCTGGGTAAACGTTGACAAATGTAAATAAACAATTGCCTTGGGGTGTAAAAGATACGATGGATTTGATCAGTTGGGTTTCCGCCGCTTGCTTATTTCAGTATCGACATACTGTGTGTATCTTCTAAAATTGGTTGAGTGTACAAAGGACCGATGCAGTGAGAATGAAGGAATTACGCAAGGCATAGTTGATTAGTACACAATGTAGCTGCCCGCGTATATCCGCATACATATAGTGTAACGTTTGAGCTGCTTTCTTGAACGCGTCCAGATAACCGGAAAGCCCATTATTATTATTAGCTCATACCAGCATGCTGGTGTGAGCTATTGTTACAGTGCGGCGTCTATCACTCTATCCGTCAACAATTGGTAAAACCGCTCCCACTCGCACAGTGTTTGATGGAATTTCATACAACTTGGACATAAGGACCATTGGGTATAGGGCCATCAGAGATGGTCCGAAATTTCGGGTCAAAGGTCACATGTGGGCCGTAATGGGCCATTTTCTGGAAATACGCAAAATGATTCTTCTCCTACAGATTCGATGGTACAATGTTGAGGGTTTGTCACGATAGTACTATGTAAGTGTTACCTTCAGGGTGTTCATAAATTTGAGATCAAAGATCAACTAGGGGTCTTTTGTGGCCCGGACTGCGGCCCTATATTTTCAAATTGCTTCCGTTCGTACAGTGTATGGCCAGTTATAATGAAACTTGGTCACAACGTTGCTCGGGATGAGGGTTACGAGGGGTGTTCGGAAAATTTAGGTCAAATGTCATTTAGGGGGTCATTCTGTGTAATATTTTCAAATATCTCATTCTCCTCAAGATTTTTATGGATCATATTCAAAGTTGAACTGATGATTGTTGGATTGTGTATGAATAAGGTGATGCCGAATAATTTGTGCTCAAAAGTTAATTAATTACAGTTAATCTCCATTGTTTAAAAAAATGTGAGCCTTCACCTTTTTCCAAAGCTCCTTTAATTTGTCTCCCAGTCTGCAGTGCTTGTTTACATTTGTGGTTAAGCTCTGCAGAGGCTGTTAGTGGAATTAAAGCAGGATTGGGAGTTGTTATTAACTGTTCAACTGTAAGCATGAGAGCCCTATAGCAAATTAGCACTTGCCGATTCTTAGAAGTCTTTGAGCCTGAGGTATGTAGGCAGCCATCCAAAATTTGGGAAGGAGTGCTTGTGAAGTTATGTCTGCTCAGGTAGAGGGGAGAAAGTTCAGTGGTATTGTTTGAGAGAGTGGGTAAAATAGGATTTAAATTGGAAAAATAGGAATTATAGCCAGTGGTGTGGCCAGGATTATGCTAACGGACAGGGGGGGGGGGGGGTATCGCCG
>JAIPMN010121520.1:0-11681 GCA_020650975.1 Apostichopus californicus | reverse complement strand
CAGTCTGCCCCCCTGCCCCCCGCCTCGTACGCCTATGACCACGATTCACTTCCAATCCGCACTACACCCTTTCCACCGAACTGTCATGAAAAATGTTATGATCTTGATTACAAACCACGTTTAATGTTACCATGGTAACAACAACAGTATATTTCAGAAGTCGATATTTCAATAGAACGAACTTCATCGAAAGTTATAATTTGTTGTTCTTGATGTTTTTTACAATGCTTCATCTGCGAAACGGAGATCGTTTGTATTGACGAGTATGTAAAGCTCATTTGTTGTCCTACAACTATAATTTTGTGGATTGGGGACCATTTTCCTATGATAAGGTACCATAACAAATAGGCTTTTAGGTTCATTCGATGCACCCCAGGAATGCACTCTTGTAAAATGGAAGGGTGCTTAGATGCAAAATGTTGCTACATTCTGCCACTTTTGCTATGAAGACAATGAATCATTAACAGGAATTACTTGTTAATGTTTAGTTTTTTTGTAGTGTCCTTATATGTATCTGCAAAAACCGACATGGGGTGGTAATTGTAGCGGTGTTTGGGGGGGGGGGAGGGTTGATTGTGAATTGTTCTTTGAATTATAAACTATTTACTACATGGTTTATTTGTTTAATGTACCAGAATGTAACTCGCTATTCAACGTTTCATAAATGCGGCTATTTTTAATTTATTACACAATTTGGTATCCGACGGGAATTCGATCTGGACGGGATAATGGACTTACATTCGTGATGTAACAAACTAAACCATTTTAACTAGAAACTCAAATGCATAGGCTACATGCATACCCTAATACATCTCTTATATATCATTTATCATACAGTAATCAATACGTTTCCAATATATGTATCTGTTTCCTTAATATCGTATCTCCTTCTTCTCAAGTGAATGCATGCATTTCTTAAAATATTGTGTCATTTTACCATGTATGCCTAAATGCACACATCATTCCTTTACGGTAATCGATTTTTTTTGGCAGGGGTTGCGAAGGTGGTGGGGGGGGGGGAGGGAGGATTAAACAAAAAAGGCACTTTCAAATGACATATTTTTTTAATTTAACAACAAAACGACATTACAAAAATGGAAAGGTTCCTTTTTTAACCAGTTTTTACAAAACTGGATGGGGTACGTACCAAGGCCCTGCCCTGGTCGAGATTTTTTGTCCCAAACAGGTTTGCAGTTGTGTGTAAATAGTTGCTCATGATTGGTCGGAAGTTTCGTCATCACCATAGAAACCTTGTACTTCGCGGTAAGCAAAATGTCTGAATCAATTCGTTGCAAAGAAGGTATACCCGTTCAAAATTACCCGAAGCTTTCGTAAATATATGTAGATATCTTTGGAATTGGTTTAGACATATTTAGCTCAATAGTTTGTTAGATTGTATGATCTACTATCAATGTTTGATTGAAGTTTTCTGTGAAGGAATTTATCGATAACATAGAACAATGCACGTAAAAGTTTCGTACAGGGTGCATTAAACATGCGCTGTAGGACTATATGTAATAAAACTGTGTACACAGTGCAGTGACGGAAATATACCTTACTGCACACTATACAGTATGGAAATTTAAGAACTGTGTTGTGATGCAAAAACAGTTCAAACCCCCCCCCCCCTTACTCCCCCATGTTTACTGTGCTTCTAGAGCCACTTCTTAACATTGGTGAGAGCTTTTCTAGAGATGGCAGGATTGCTTATAAGTAACTTGTGTCTATGCTTTGACTCAACAAAAGGACCAACTTCCTCTCCACCAAAAATATTTCTTCGAAGGATATCAGTCATTGATGACGGCTACCCAGCATTCTTCACCCCTCACTTGAGCTTCGGCCTATCCTGTTCAGTCATATATGTACTGTGTATATTCAATAGGTTCCTCTATATATGACATTACCCAGTGGAGATACATATGATTTAACAGAAAAGTTGTGTAAATTAAGCATTGATTATTCGCAATCCATTTCCCAAATTGTATACAGGAAAATTGCAGACTTACTGTATTCCTAATCTAGTCGCGCAATACACTCACGTATTGTACCGATTCAAACTATTGCTGCTGTCATGTTTGCGTATATTTATTTAAGACTAGTGATTTTAGTGTATCCATTCCACGAATCGAATTCCGATTTCAATAGAACGGCTCACGAATCTTACAATGTAGCGTATATATCATAAGTAAGGTCAACAAGTGATCCAAGCATTAAAGGTAAAGTTAGGGCGTTTAGAAGGCAACCCTGTAAGTAGACTTAACTAAGTGTCACAGGACAATCAACAACAAATGTGTATCAATTCAGCTTAAGCATCATGTTTCAGTGACGTCAATGAACTCATTCATGTTTTGACATTTAAGACCTATGGACCTTATCATTCTTATGATTCAGTTTATGTCTTCCACCTTTTGATCTAGTGATGGTCATCATTGATATTGACGTCACGAGCAATCTGATTAGATGAAAACTCCGTAATTGCAAACCTGTTTCGGAAAAAAATCACGCCCGGCCCCGCAATGGAACATTTCAGACTATTTGGAAATTCAATAAACAGCGGGTAATTACTGGAATAATTCGTCATGACGAAACGCACTTTACTCGTCGGATTCTTCGGTCAAAAAAGTTTAGTAGATTTTCAAAAATACAAATCACGTTATCGTAGCGTGCGTGTAGGAATGCTATGACAATATACAATATCCGCCGCATCTAATATCATATATTAACGACACTGGTGACAAATATTCGGTGGTTTTGAAGGGACAGGCGACTTCTTCAAAACACTTTAAAGTTGTCTATTTTTGTAGAGCTGACGAGTTACGCTAACGTTACCGCTTGACGAAAATGATAAAACAAATCGAGATTGGTGTGTTTCACGTAACTTGGCAACAAGTCAAATATGATTTTGATCGAGTTTTCAAGTATACGCTCTATTCATTTGGCCAAAATTATCAAGTTGAGTAGCGTCGAGAGAGATAAAGGAAGATTTCTAACAGCATAGATATGTGTAACTAATCTCGATATGTAATGTTCAAATGTCATTGACTTTCAGGACTTTGGAGTAATACACTTGTAAGCAATGGCGGAAGAAGGCAGTATCGGGCAAGGGAGGGAGAGGGTAGGAGGGGCACACTTTATGGATAGTGGGAGGTGTTATATTGACTTGAGTGCAACATATTTCTCAAAAAAAAATCACAATTGTAAAAATGAAAAGAGGAGGGTCTCTTTCTTATTAAAAAGGTAAACTTTCAGCTGTGAGGTACTGTTATCTGTGACGTCCACCTATCCTTACAATGCGGACCCGGTGGTTTTGCTATTGCTTTTGAAATGTTTACCAAATGGAAATAAGGGCGGTATTGAAGAACTTAGATTGCACAGTCTCCAGATGTGTGACGTTATTAATTCGCAGATGACATTGCAAGGGTCGTACCTGTACCTCGTTAGATTTGGCAGAGGGATTCAACTGGAAATGCGTAATGTTGGCATGTAATATAATTGTAAAGTAGTCGAATGAGAACCTTATTTATAATACATACGTTTGTACCTCGTACGTCTTCTGCGGTGCCAGCAGTTATTTATACAACATTTAACGACATGTTAACTACATACAATTATTAACATTTAGTAATTTAATATTACCAAGCGGAATTTGAAAGTTCCTTTTCTAATTTTATTCTACCCTGTGGGTTGAGTTTGATAAAAAATTTACAAACGATACAGACTCTACGATGTTGGGTAAAAGCAACCTTTTGAAAAATAACGATTTGCCGTTGCTGGCCAACGGTTTGTACAAAGAGGACTTCGGCTTTGAGTACAACGTTTACGTATGTTGCCGTGTCGGACGAATCCGACCGTACTCTATTACTCTTCCAACCAGAATTAATGTTCAAAGCTATAGTCTCATTGGTAATAGTTTCTTTAAAATACCGAATTATTTACTTGGCAACAAAGTGTTATCTGGTAACTTATGTACGGATTTCAGTGATCGTCTACCGAATTGTGTTATTCAGGGACGAAGGAATATAATAAATGTGTCATGTGGTTAGAGGAGGGGGGGGGACCTGATCGAGTCGTGATCCTGCATGTTAGCAGAGTCATTCCTGAATAAACAGATATAAAACAATATTTTAATAAATGCAGTAAACGTAAGAAAAGACAAGGAAATTATTTTCAGAATGGAAGCATTTCCGCAAAAAAAAGTCCAAACTAAGAGGAGGGGAAGCTGACTTTACTGGGAAGCTGCACCGACCCTGACAAAACCACCCCCCCCCTCCCTGGGAGAAATAAAGATAATAGACAAATATAATATTATAATTCTATAAGAAGACATAGTTTAGTAAATTTATTGATGCAATTTGACGCAAGCACGTAAACTAAATGAGCGCGAACTGTGTCAAAACTCAACAACATCAAAGTCAGATTATATGTACTGAATTTCCAAAACAATATCAGATCATTGCCCGAATTTCCACGTCATTATCTTGATTGGGGCTGTAACCCCTCACCCCCCCCCCCATGCATACCTCTCCTATGAACATTTCTCAATCGGGCGGTACCATCCTCCTCCGTTAGAAAAACAAATAAATGTAACATGTCATGAAAACTACATCAGGAATTTATAAATTAGACAAGATGATTTATGTTTTTCAAAACAGAGAATAAAGCATGACAAGATCATAGCAAGTAGCGGCATATTATTATGGTAACTCAAATCTCTTAGTTAGACCAAGGTGTGTACTATATTGTGTAATATACACGACTTGGTCAGAACCTGACACCAGCGAAGTAAATAACATACTAACTGGGTGGGCAATTGCTCTCCCAGTAAATCATTGTGCCCGCCCTGTTAAATATGTTGCTCACCAATTTCATTTTCGTACCAGAGATATGCATAAGAACAACTATACCATCTGGGGCCTATATCAAGTAGATTAATTACTCTAAGCCACTATATCAATGTAAAACTTTTTCTTACATATTTTATTATCGGTTAATTTTTTGACACACTAAGTCGAAATGTCAACAGTTTATCCTTTCTTTACCCCGTATTACCTAACACCAATCTAATCAAGAAACGTTGATATTCTGAGATAACATAGTTGAACTGGTGAGGTATTAAGGCGATATCATGAGGAATAAGTCGGATTATGAAATACAACACCAAGATGAATGCATGTATGTATATGTATATATGCATGCTGACCGAAGTCAGTCTCTTGCATTCATATTTAAGGTAATAAGTCGAAATACTTTATTTAACCATCCCATCTTAAAGTCGAAAGTTAGAGAAAATAGGCGAAAGTTTTAAATATAATAGTGAAAGTTTGAGATTAAAAGAAATGCAAATAGGATATTAAAAGTGAAAAGATCGACCTGTTATTTCGAAATTTCCACTTCTTAAGTACCACAATCCTAACATTCTTAAAATAATTTAAGACAACTTTCAGAAAAGATATAATTTTTTTAAGACACCGTTTTTAATTTGGAAAAGTTGTTGAAATTTCCAGATAAACAGCGACCAATAAACTAGAAAATAGCCACTGGGTGGTAGATAACCAATCAATGACAATTATTGTGAACATTGGCAAATTATAATATAGTGTCATAAGTAATGATTCAAGACATTACGTAACAGATACGTCATTTAAAAGTTAAGGTCATTATGTAAAAATATGGTAAGGAAATAAAGCACAATACAAGTAAAATATCGATTGTACATGATATATTATTTACAGATTAAAAACAAATTGACATCATTGTATATTAGTTAACATTGTTATATTACATTGATTGTGATTTTGATCAATTGACGTCCATGAGAAAGATGGTCATATATACTGATGACGTAGTGATTGATGGATGACGTCATTGGAAGTTTGATTAGTAGTAGTAGTAAGTTGAGTCTCGTCTATCCGACATGCTCAGTGATAAACCTCCGCCACGTATCACGATCTTGCGCAAAGTTTATTGCTTCCTCGAAATTGTTAATGTTAACGTCCTTAAATTGCGACTTTATTTTTCCAAGCAAGGTAGTCACGGGCCTTCCTACTGGTTAATCAGTATGTCTCAATGCTTCTCTTAAAGCAACCTTTGCTTGGAAGTTTGATTGGTTCTTGACAATTGAACTTATCAGAGCAATGATTTAATAATTTGTTATAGACTAAATATTGTTCACACTTGTTTGGAATCTTATCTTTCCCTTCTCTGTCTTGTTTGTGATATTTTATTTAAATTATGTATAAATAAAATTAGATAATTTCAACACTATTTGGATAAGTTTCAATTTATGCGTGACAAATATGTACTTTACTGTAAACATGTTGTTTGAGGCTACAAAGTCTGTTTTGCCCGTTACTGTAAGTTTTGTGTTGCATTCGAAGAACTGACATAATTGTCTCCGTGTTAGATTGTATATCCAGTCACTTTTATTGATGACGTCAGCTGTTTAAACTGTCTTTTCTCAAACTAAATATACAAAATGTTATCTAAATACATAGACTGACAGCAGTGGTAATTTAGTGGTTTACAGTTTAGATAGAATAAGATATAATGAAAACAGCGACCTCTTTTAGGAATAATACCCACACTTTAGGCGGAATTAGACACCGGTAGTACACGTATCATACAGATGTATAGCGTCGACAAGTATCGCTAACAGCGGCACGAACTTTATGGATTGGGGAGGGGTGCCTTTGACTTGACGGTAAAAACAAAATTCAAAGTTGGAACTATGGAAAGAAGGAGGGCTTTTACTTATTAAACACGATTTTCTTTAGTTATGGAGCACTTCTGTCTGTGACGCTCATACCCAGCCTTGCACCGTCGCCTCTCTGACTTTGTAATTGGAGAGCAAACAAACATGGTGAACAAACACAATGAGCAGATTTCAAGGAACAAGTTTGATCCGATCCGTTTCCATTGATGAACGTTTATAATATACACAGTTCGGAAGGATCAAACTTATTTTGATGGGTAAACCTTTCTTTGGGTGTATATTTATAAAAGGCAGAGGAATATTTATCGAAATAATAAAACTACTTTTTATATGATCCGATTGTATCTTTCTGTATTATGATGATATGCGCCTACGTAATACCATTAGTGTTTATAATGAAACCACCGATAACACATCTAATTAGCTATTCCGTCCACAGAGTATATAGGAAATTCGTTTTACACAGCGTTGGCTGTAATAAACACCCGAGGAAATAGCTTTATCTTAAGTTATAAAAGTATCGTTAAACCTTACTTACAACTAATATTGGTCCATTGGAGAAAAACATGTACACGTCTGCAATTATTCCTACCATACATGTGATGAGAATAAAAAATTCAAAAAGTAACAATTTATTTCAAATATGAAGCCTATAGTTTTAAACTTACTGTTTTTAAACTAATTAGTAAACGAGTGTACTTACATAAGGAGGAGGTCAACGGGACAGTGGTTTGACGACCCTGCTATTGTCGCGAATTTATCAAGAAATATCCAAAGATAATCAAAATACGTACGAACTTCATCCAGGAGAAGAATTCGGAAGGAAAGACTATAAAGTATATGAATAATATGACGTCAAACTGATACCATTGATAGCTTTAAAATCCTCTTTCCATCAGCAGTCACGTTCTCAACCCTACAGCGCTGCACATTCTTTGACTCATTTGAGTCGTGGTGATGAGCTCGCAATTGCCGTCATTTGATTCAGTTACGTAAAAGAAATAGAACCAAAGGTAACAGCGAGAAGACTTCGAACAATATTTTTGTAGATTTACAACGCTGTGAAAATACGGACGACATACCTTTGCAGCAAGAATGTTTTCTTTACCCACAAGTTTACCCACAAAAATGCTACTTAAAGTGTCGTTAAATGTTGAATTACTTTCATCCGTACGCTAACCAAACATGATTAGGTTTTACCATCGTTCCGGTCACATTAGCCCTCCACACACATCCCGTTCTTATCTCACTCTTGAAGCGGATCGACTGTCGTTTTCCGTAATATATTCATCTTGGAAAACAATGACTTCCGGCAAAATAGAAGTCAAAATTGCTTCATTTATATTTGACTTTGGCAAAGCAATGTTCATGGTAAGATATTGAACCACATGTGACCTCAGTACAACCTAAATAATGTAACTTATCCACGGAAAACTCACCCCCCCCCTCCCCCTCCAGTCCAGTCTTGCCATGATATATGTGGTCTTACGCACCAACAATTGATCATGACGTCATATATGCTAATGTGTCCAGATTTCCAGCCCACCACCCGACTTCCCTTTCGTATTTTGAACTTTGAAGTGTGTTTTGTTTGATTTGTTTATTAATTTAATAATGATTTAACACGTAAAACAAGGACCAATCATTACCCCATCATTGAACTTTGTATCAATCTGATACTATTGCTTGCTTAGGATGAATTGCCACAATCTGTCAGCTGGCGGTATACCATAAACCGCGGTGTTAACGAGACGATATATCTCTTTTACTGCAGACCACAAAATCACACCATGATTGATGAAAGAAGCCGTTTATATTACTGCCAGACATCTATATAGGTCAATGTTTATGACCTTTAGAAACTGAGTCAAAGAGAGTGAAAACAAGAAAGGATTGAAATATATGTTGAAACAAGTATATGAATGAAACCTTTAAATTCACAACATAAAATCATAACATAAAATAGAATCGGATATCGTCATCGATGTATTAATAAACATTCTCAGCAAATCTACACTTTCGTTTGCGTTTTAGGGAACAGTTTAAGGAAAACCCTGCAGACGGGCGTGACAAAGTGTTACCTAACAAAGGCCTCAAAAAATGTTAACATATATTGATAAGCATTATGACGTTGTCAATACATAGAAACAGACATATGTGGTATCCAATGCAGTTGAGGACGAACGGGGAAGGGACATTGTACGGGAGAAATGAATTCAGTAAGAATATAGAGGCAAGGGGTAACGGTACCATTGATATACCAGTTTATTAACTCATCTTTAATTTACCAAATGAGATTCAATGAGGAAGTTCATCTCGATTTAAGGTTAATACAATGGAGGGAATCCGCAAGGAAAACCCCTCCCCCCCCCCGGCCCCATGCGTGCAGAGACGTCAATGATCAACACAGTGGATGTTGACAAGGAGAGATCCTCGTATGGGACGAGGAGTGAATTTCGTTTCTTTAAGAAAAAAAAAAACAAGGACAATTTAAAACCGTTAAACTTCCTGCCTGGAGATGATTCAGATATTGCCCAAAATACGCTTTAATATCAGATAATGGTCACCAGATGCCACATTGAGCAATTTACTTTACGATCATTTTATTATACACTTTTGAATATTTGGTAATAAGTTGAGAATAAGTTTAGAAGTTTAGAATCTTTTAAAAGGCACTTGTTTCTAGAAAATGTTGGGATGAACTTGAAGAGAAAGTTTAAATTTAAAGAAAAGAGCGACATCAATACTTCTCAACCGCAACTATACCAGCCTCACCTGTTTTGCCGGAGAGTTACTGTATAGCCATAACCTTCTGTGTGACCTTGATGTAGGACAGAACAGAGTAAGGGGTTGAAATTACAAGTTAGTACATGCATGTTACACAGAGATAACACTATTGACAATATTTCTCTGATTAGTTTTCTTTTATTACTTCCATTGACATTACAACATCAAAGCATATCAATATTTTCATGATAAGATTCTACGATATGAACTTATGATATTGTCACAGATAAACGGGATGAATAGGTTGTAATTGTATCACAATGAGAGACCGGGATCGCCTCAAAGGGAACAAGTGTGTTTGTTGCAAACATTGTATATTTGTACTTACATGCAGAAATACGGAAGATACCAAGAACAATTACAAATTTAAGGGATAATTATATCCTTGGAAATATGTAATATCATATAAAATACCGCAACGCAGTGATTTCTTCCATATGTATATGTTAATCTATGTGTGTAGTTATGTAAATATATTCGGTTTTGCGTTACAGGGCTTGGGTTTAGTAGTAAACGTCATGGCTTCATAACATCCAATTGGGTTAAAGCAAATACGACAAAAACTGAATTACAATGAAGAGATCATGAATATTCATTAATCATTAACCAGCATCATTAATAAGAAGAAGCAAAATAACGAAGCAAGAAGAATGAAAATATGTATGGAGAGCAGATCATTGCATTTAAGTTTCATCTTAAATATACAGAACATTATCTTCGTTGCTATCAGGTTAAAATCTTACTATAATACGTCAAAGTCACGTGTTCATATTGTCTTCAAAGAAACACCATTAGAGATCATAATAATGGAACAAAGAACTGGATTAAAAAACAAAACATGTCATTGTTATTGTTATTAATTTATGTCTAAGACAACGTATCAGTATAATTTTGAATAACACAATCAATGGTATAACGGTAGACAGCCAGTCTTTGTTATTATGATAACATTTCACAATATTCTTCTAATATTCACTGGATTACGCGTGAGTAATATCAAAGATTAATTCATAATATGGAAATAGGAGGAACGAAAGAAAGCAAATAAATCTTGAAAGAAGTAAAATTAATAAAAGGATGAAGTAGAATGCAATCCAACAATTAATGACTAAATATAACAATAATTAGAGCAAGTATTAGTTAGTCTTAGAATTATTATAAATCGAAGAAAAATATCGGAATTTAAAGAAATAAAGGAGTTCTGAAATAAAATGAAACCAGAAGACTCATTTATAAGACGCAATAAAATAACAATGAAAGAACAAAATGAGAAGTATATACTATACAGAGACGATCTTTTCATTTAAGAATTACTTGATATATAAATAAATTATCAGCTTTACTACGCCAAAATTATGAAATGGTAAAACACTAACTGTTTAACGTTCTGCTTATAAATCTTATAAAAGGAGACTGTTCATGAAGCAATTATTGAAGACAAAATGAAAAAAATTAAAACTTATTCAAATATACGAGTCTTGTATCTTAACAATAATTCAAGAATCGATACCTCCAAAATCAAATATGTTTTTTTTCTCAAATGCGTAAGTGACCTAAAGTGACTTGCTCGTCGGTACCTTACCTATCATATAATATTAAACATGATCGATAGCTTTTCGATAGCTTAATATCGATATCGATAGCTTAATATCGATATTAAAATGATCGATAGCTTGCCTATATCATACTATAAAAATGATTTATAGCTTACCTATCACATCATATTTAAATGATCGATAGCTTACCTAACACATAATATAATGATCGATATTAAATATGATCGATAACTTACGTATCACAACATTTTAAAATGATCAGTAACTTACATATCACATCATAATAAATATGTTCATTTGCTTACCTACCACATCATATTCAAATGATCGATAGCTAACCTATCACATAATTTTAAAATGATCGATAGCTTACCTATCACATCATATTTAATATGATCAACTGCTTACCTACCACATAACATTACAATGATCGATAGCTTACCTATCATATAATATTAAATATGATCGATTGCTTTCCTATCACATATTATTAAAATGATCGATAGCTTACCTATCAGATGATATTACAATGATCGATAGCTTACCTACATCATATTAAAATGATCGATGGCTTACCTATCACATGATATTACAATGATCGCTAGCTTACCTATCATGTAATATTA
>JAIPMN010121491.1:0-10673 GCA_020650975.1 Apostichopus californicus | reverse complement strand
GGTACAATATGTGATCACGGATGGGATGACAACGGTACATCCGTAATATGTCGTCAACTTGGTTATGGAGACGTCGGAACTGCATTGCAAAATTCAAAATTTGGAGTAGGCTCAGGCCCAATTTGGCTGGATGATGTTGCATGTTCTGGATCAGAACATAATATTGAAAACTGTAGGAGCAGTGGATGGGAAATACACGATTGTGGACATCATGAAGATTTTGCAGTTCATTGTGGTACAGGTACGATAACAGGACATAACGCATTGTAACATTATTCACCAAAGATGCATTTCATTTCTCTAAGGAACGACGATGAATTTGTATCAGTGTCTTCTATCAGCATAAAATGGCATCTTGTTCATCATATGTCACTCATACTTCAATGAAACTATGTTCATTAACATTTCACGTTTTAAGTATTAACCAATTATTGTGCTTTCATCCACGTAGTTAATAGAAATTTACAACTTGTTATAAGAGAGATTTATTGAAACTAACTACTATTTTTTATAAATGATGATGTATAACTTACTAGGTAACGTAGTAATATGATTACAAAATAATTACTTTATTTTAAGAACATGAGAGCACTATTCTGAACTCCATACAAAATATGTCAAGAACAAACAAACAACTGTCGATGTGATTTTCTACGCTTCTGATATAAAAGCAAACAATTGCATCATTAAAAGAGATAATTGCTCTGTATTCAATATTGGAGAATGAGTGATGGCTTATAGATTTCTCATTCATTTGTTCTCCTTTTTAAACTTCTGTATTTTTTTCTTGCCTGGTCAGCCCAAAATGTACCTTAAATGCCACAAATTAAAATATACTACGCGGGTAGCTTTTTTATTGTTCGTCTTTATGAGATGTTGTAAGGACTCAGATGTTTATAAATGTAATTCAAAAGTATGAAAAAAGTATGACACTCTAAAGTAGAGATATTTAAGTTCCCCGTTCAGGTAATTCTAAATAGCTCTTGGGAATGTAAAGCGACCCATCAGAAAGGAGTGCCACCTGTGCCAAATAAGGAATCCTTCAAAATAATGCTGCTGTATGGGACCTGTCAAAGTTGAAAATGATGATTTCTGCAGAAAAGATATCGACAGTTGTGTAATAATAATAAAATGCGGAATGGGCGTTAAGTTACACAAGTACATATCGACTCAATATCTCAGTGAAGGAAAGTCCTTGGATAATAATGGTAAAGTAATAATTGAAAGTTAGCAGGATTTCCGATTAGTTTACTTTGTAGCATGTTTGGTCTACTACTTCTCATTTCTCATAATCAGTCCATTCACCTTAAGGCGCCGCACATGTCCTTTATCCATGCCCACCATATCACAATACTTTCTTTAATATAAAGAGACATAATTATATTGTTTCTGATTTTTGTACAGTGCGACTGGTTGGTGGGATTAGTCCACGAGAAGGCCGCGTAGAAGTCTACCACGATGGTCACTGGGGTACAATATGTGATGAAGAATGGGATGACAATAATGCATCTGTAGTCTGTCGTCAACTTGGTTATGGAGAATTCGGAATAGGCTGGCAAAGTGCACAATTTGGTGAAGCATCAGGCCAAAATCTGTTGGACGAAGTTTCTTACTCTGGACCGAGACAAATTGTTGAAAACATTGAGAGTAGTGGGTGGGGAGAATACAACTGTAATCATAGTGAATATGCTGGAGTTTCTTGTGATACCGGTAAGATTAAAATGAGAGTAGAAGGTACTTCGTGTGCCTTTCATGAGATGCATTTTGTAGACGGTGAATTTGTGGTGCTATTAAGTCATATTTAACTAAATCGATCGAAACACTTTCAACTGATTAATCTAAGAGATAAGTGCATGTCTTCCAATAGAGAGATACTGCTACATGCAGTATTTTGACGACCGAAAATAATAAATCAAAAAGAATGTCAGGTGTGACACCTACACTGGAATAAAACAATGCATATATGTCATAAGTTAACCTATTTGGGTTAACGCAATGACATTTTCTTGGTGAAAAGAAGAAACTTAAATTTAATCCGATCATATAATGACAACTTGATAACGGACAA
Organism: Apostichopus californicus; assembly: GCA_020650975.1. Taxonomy (NCBI): domain Eukaryota; kingdom Metazoa; phylum Echinodermata; class Holothuroidea; order Aspidochirotida; family Stichopodidae; genus Apostichopus; species Apostichopus californicus. The sequence goes on along the minus strand of JAIPMN010121491.1, from coordinate 8,605 downwards.
CTGTAGATAACGATGACGATGACGATGATAATGATGATGATGATGATGATGATGATGATGATGATGATGATGATGATGATGATGATGATGATGATGATGATGATGATGATGATGATGATGATGATGATGATGATTTTTTTATAATTGCAGTTCGCTTAGTTGAAGGCAACTTTTCTCTTGAAGGACGAGTAGAAATCTACCATAATGGTGAGTGGGGTACAATATGCGATGATGGATGGGATGACAACCATGCGTCCGTTATATGTCGTCAACTTGGCCATAGTAATTTTGGAAGAGCTACGGGTAGAACGACCTTTGGTGAAGGGTCTGGACCGATTTGGTTAAATGAAATGTCTTGCTCCGGTCTGGAAAGTAATATTTACCACTGTGACAGGTTAGAATGGGGTAACCACGACTGTGGGCATCACAAAGACGCTGGAGTCAGATGTGAAACAGGTACGTTCGAAATTTATACCAGACATTGCATCAAATTACATCACACACCTTCCCGCGCACCCACACACATCCAGATCGGCGTGTGTTAGCTAATAAATACATAACAAAGATAATAAAGGTACAAGAAAAGCAAACAATTAAGAAAAAATGGATAAATTCATGCCAATTGTAATGTTTACAGAAGAAAATTATACTTCAGGCAAACCGCCTTTCTTGAGTTGTATTAATGGATTAAAAGAAAAAAATAGACCATATACCCTGACTTGGAAAAGTGCATGGGTGCTCATGAAACGCAGTTCTCTGATGAGAACAATCTCGTGTGTTCTAAGCTGTAGATTCGATCTTATATTTTGGTTGCTTCTTTCTTGGGATGTTGTAAAGTATATATATAATGTCTTCTAACAGTGCGTCTGGTTGGCGGTCAAACCTCGAATGAAGGGCGAATTGAAGTTCTCCATGACGACCAGTGGGGAACGATCTGCGATGATAACTGGGATGATAATGATGCCTCAGTAATATGTCGTCAACTTGGCTTTGGAAGCAATGGAACCGCCATAGGTATTGCACACTTTGGTGAAGGATCTGGCGAAATTTGGATTGATGATGCTGCCTGCTCAGGACATGAGGCAAATATTGAAGAATGCGGAAGCAGAGGCTGGGGCATTCATGATTGTGGGCACGGGGAGGACGCCGGTGTTTACTGTTGAATAAATACAACAGCGACTCGCGTTGATCCATCGACTGATTTTTAATTTACACTTACATTGACGTTTTTTATGTTGTTATTGTCAATGGAGCAGTAAATTTCCTTCTCATTGCAGAAGTAGATTATATATAGCAAAAAAATAAATGTGTCTTTTCTTCATTTTAATGCCTTAAAGTTTGAAACATTACCAAAAACAAGCATTCAAAAAACAATTATTTCTTAATTCCAAAGTGCGAAGGTTAGTTGAATTCAATGCTTTACTTCCTGACAATGATTATATCTTGGTTTATGACTGCTATCACGAAAGTAAAATGTAGTGTTCAAGAAAGAAATATAGTTTTTAACGTCCGTAGATGTGGTGTCGAACCGTTCCTTCAGCTGGATTTGTGTAGTAAAACTTCTAGATGTGATAAAAGAGGTAACTTTCACGCATATTAACAGACGTATGACATGATATATATCATTGTTTTAATTTTGCAAGTATCGATGTCATTTGTGTTCATTTATGCGAACCTTTTCTACAGTAATATCTAAAGTTCAATTCAATTATTGCAACTATACCATTTCTAAAAGTAAAAGAACAGGAATACAAAGCAGGGAAAATCAAACACAAAGCACAAAGTGGTGATCGAAATATTTGATTAATCTGAAATTAGGTTTTAAGTTAATAGAAATTTGTTTTCACTTAACATAACGTCATTAATAACGTGTACAAGTAGTAAAACGGTGGGTTGAGATCCTTTGCGTAATAAAAATGTGCCTAGCAAGAAAATGACTCTTTTGTATTTCATTTACTGCATAATTTGTCAAACTTTCGATGTTTCTCCTCAAAATGTCGACAAATAAAAGATTTTTCAACACATTAACCTGTTACTATTTTAGGGTATTTGCGATGAGATATTCAGCTTTGTAGATTGCCCTTCAGTTTTTCGTTGTTCTTTCAGACACCACTAAGTGATGATTTTTAGAAATTGTGATACTTACAACATTCAAATTAACATTTATAATTATTTTCTTATAAGTACTTACAGTTTATTTTGCCAACGTTACCAGAAACGTCAACACAAAATACCTACTTGTCAACAATTAGCAAACTAACATCAGAAAAGATAAACACAGTGTTAAACGAGTGATAGCAAAATCGAATGGATCAAGGATAGCTTATTGTTTGTAGTGCACTATGCTAAATACCCTACAAAGAAATAAGGGAGGTTTATACAATAAGCGTGAACCTAATTTCAAAGTGAGGCGGAGGGTTGGTGTATAAACTTCCCCATACTGACTTGAAACAAATATTTAGATGGCAAATGGTGCATTCGGAGTCACAGTTAGACTTTAAATTAGGTTCATAAATTAGGTCCATAATTAGGCCTGAAAGGAATGTTGTGTTTGTAACTACTCTTGAAATTGTGTGTGAAACTGAGAGAGATGGGTTAGTGGTACACCTAGAGAAGTGGTTTAAGTTTGCTCCGCTGATTGTAAAAGAAATCCCCAATTGCACCGAGTCACCCTTTCCCATCCCCTTGTGCATGCCTCTAGTCTATAGAACCTCCCCTTCGGTGTTTCAAGTGAATCCATTTTAATAGTGAATGATCCTCCTGCTTTTTGTTCAGTTTCAAACATCCGAATACTAATACCATACCAGAAACTGTCCTTGGACACGCCATGACTTTGTAAGAACTACACTGGGTTAAAATGCTCGGGAGGGAGGAGGGGGACTCTACACTGTTACACCGGCATGGTATTGCAGAAGAATTATTCTTTCAGCTTCGTGAAAGAAAATCGTCAATGCATTATCAGACTACTTAAATTAGCTTCTTGTTCGGCCTTGGTTCTAACGGTCCTGGAAGTTACATAAGTCAAGTTTAATATTCCATATACATTTCAAAAGATATGCATAGTTTCCATGGATGCATGCGAGGATGTTGTCAGGAGGTAGTACCTGGCATTAAGGCGTATATTTATCAGCGACTCTTACTTAAAACAGCTTGCAAAGTTGACTGTGACCATTCGACGTCGACTTTTTTCTGTAATGAACTTCGATAAAATTGTTCAATAGCTCGGTCTGTCAAATTTTATTGGTAATAATTAAGTTAAATCGAAAGCAAAGTTTCCAATTTGAAGAATAAACTATCGTTTCCAATAAAAATCAAACTTTAGCTTGATGAGTTGAAGGGAGTTGAGGGAGTTTCCCGGTGTTACAGAAATGTTGTACCTCTTTTTCATTCAACCATTTAGTCAACGAATAAAGAAGGAAGTGCAGAATTATTTTTCTCCAACAACAAGAAATCGGTGCATATTTACGTAGAGGCGAACATTATGTGACGGGGAAGGGAACTACCTTTGGGTAGAATGTAAACGTTGAGTACCCTCAATATAGGAATTCGAAGCACGATGAAAGTTCGAAGTCGATTGATTAACAACGTGTTATGCCTGGTCAGTAAGACACTGCACTATTTTAGTTTGTTTTAAATCACAGTGCTCTGTGGCGCTATTTAAATTATGCAAATCGCCTGTTTCGGAAGCTTCAGATATAATTTCCAGTCATCAAAAGTTATGATCTCATCCCAAAAAGGCGTTTATAGTTTTCAAGTGAAGTACAAATCATGACAGAATAAAACAAATCACGTGTCAAACTCTGTAACTATCGCTTTATAGCGATATAAATTATGAAAGCTGCATTTTCTTTTGATGATGTTCAGTAGTATGGTGTTTGATAAATTCTATATTTATGACATTCGACTAAAACTATCACTTGAAAAGGAAGCACTATATAGGCCGTACAAGTGCCTTTAGAAAAAAATAACAGTTTAAATCGAGTACATTGCTCATGGGTTATAATATCGTGCAAAGTTGCAAGCAGAGACATACGTGCCTTTCATAATTCATTGGAACGATGGTTGAGTCAGAGCGGTTTCAAAACATATCTATTCCTGTTAAAAGAAACACAAAGGAACAGAAAGAGCCGCATGCGGTGAGAAATTCAAACTTAATTTACTACAAACAACAGGTCGACTTTACTTCTAGCTATTAGCTAAATCATCCCTGAAATTGCATCTACTTCTGTTTTTAATTACATGAAAATACAGTATAATGGGAACTGATTCCATTCGTCTCCTTACTTTTCGTCATAAATCGCAACTCCTCCCCACCCCCCCCCCCTCCATTCTTGCCCCTTTCTTATTATCATTTGCTAAGTGCATTAATATCAGAGTTTCAAAGGGAATCAGAAATAGGAAATCATTACAAAATATCAAACAAATTCGGGTCTCACAATTTTGTTTCATTTCCCTGTCAAAAAATTTCATCTGCTTCACAAACGAGGTGAGTTCAACTAATCATTCCTTCTGACTAAGTGATTACCGTTGGAATGTTGCTATGTTAACATATAAATGTTAACGTAAATTCCAGGGATTGGACTAATTTTGGTTAGATGATGTCCACTGGTCCGGAGGAGAGGTTAACATTAAGCACTGTTACAGCCTTGGCTGTGGACATCATAATTGTGGATATAGACTATATACTGCAGTGTTGTGTAATGCAGGTTGAGTTGCCCGAATAATATTGCCAAGATGAATGTATCATCGTTTAATTTTTCGATGCAATCACAGTTAACAATCATTTTAGTGTCGGAATGTGATTCACACAAACCTAATGTGGAGGCTTCAAAATAGTCATGTAATTTTAATTACGTAAAGCATTTATCGGTTCTAGCAACATTTCTAAACCTATCAAAGAACAATATTACAATTACAACATTTTTATTTTACTGATTTTATTATTGTTATTAAGTGCACCTAGTGTCTCATTAAATTCCTCGCGGACGTTACGTGTATACATTTTGTATGTATACCGAATAAATGATCAAGTACTTTATGCAATTTACCATCAAGTCTGGCTTCAAAAGAGGCTTTCAATATGTTTATTTTACTTCCAATCGTTACAATTCGTACATTAACATCGTAAAGTCTAACACGGAAGCTACTTCTCAGTGGAAAAGAAGAAGTTGTTTACCTGATGCCCTTCATAAATTTACGTTAAAAATGTATTTCTTCTCTTCAAATTTTCAGTTCGTTTGGGAAAATACATGAATATATAAACGAACACCAACTTTCAAATACAAACTATGGCTGAACTTTTGCTATTTTGACATAAGAAACTGACTAAAATCCACATATTTCCTATTACTTTACTAAGCATTGCCAAATTTAATTACATCGTTTCTTGTTATTGTGCCATTTACTGGACATGAAATATATTTCATGTCCAGTAATATGTTCTGTACGTCTAACTGTGGTCATGTGATGTTCATATTTTCATATTTTCCAATGTCACAAAGCACTGTTGGTAATGCCGTTCAACTCGATGATTTATGAGAAATCGATTCATTACATATCTTTATATTTGCTTTGTTAAATATTTGAAAGATGTGAAACTATTCACCTCGTGTTGTTTATCTGGTATATTGACAATTCATCTCTCTACATTAAGGTGTCGACTTACACAATGCTCAACCGGTCATTTTCAGATTTTCTTAGATTTTGTTATGTAAACTGGCTATTTTACAAGCTTTACGCACATTAAGTTAATTTACAAGGGTTTACCGTTTCACGATAACGGTAGGTCGTTATATTTATGTCATCACTACGCTTTCATATGATAGCGTTTTCGCATCGACGTGTATATCAGGTTGTTTCCCAACATATAAGAAACACGTGTGCTGAAATACGGCAAAGTGCACTGCTAGTCTGGTACTAGTTGAACTGTGATCTATCTGGAATGTTTGCTTATAGATGTATATGTTCTCTGTATTGAGAATGTCATTTACTTGCAACTCTTTTTGCACATATTCTCCTCTGTGCAGAAATTAATTCTATGTTCTGAAGAATAATAAAAGATTTCAGCTCCATTGTCATTATGACATCATTCAATCTGTTTTTCATATGCATTAAAATATGTCGCAATTTTTTTGTCTTTGTCATACAAAATAAAATTAAGTAGGCTATCAAAAGATTTCGTGGTTTTGAAATAATTTGGCTTTTTTTGTTTAAACCGGACCATTGAAGTTACAGTGCTGACCTAGTGAGCACGAACATTCTAGTGAAAGCAAGTTTACCTCTGCTGAAAATGTCATCGCAGGAACTTACGTTGCGACGTTTTTTCAGAACCATCAATAATACTTTGCTCTCGAGTCAGTTCTTCTCAAAGTTCTATGTTTAACATTGATGTCATTTTTGCTTGGATTAGCCCATATTTCGGAGATTACCAAACAAGTAGACAGTTGAGAATGATCGTTTATTTATTGTATAGATTATGTTAGTACAACACTAATGTTACTGTGTCGTTGACTAGTTTGGATAAGTGACGCAAGCTCACTTTATTTACTTAAACTTTGGAACCTTGTGAAACCAAAACAATGAGATCAACATTGGCTCTCAGAAGCTTTCCGCGACAAGAATACAGTCGTAAGTTTCCTCCTAGATGACAACGATGCGTATCAAATCTGCTTCTTTTACTGAAGGAAGTATCTGCGTATAATTTGGCATGCAAGCTGCCAGCTATGAAAGACATTCCGTAAACAGGTTGTGCTCATTATACGGCCTGTTCTCGAGGAAGGAAACATGGAGCTTAAAAAATCAATCCAAATGTTGTTTTGTGAACTGTTCATTGCTTTCATTGTAGGAACAATGGTACCGAATATGGTAAGTTGTTTTCACCATTTGACGAGTTGCAAATCATTATTGCGATGCGATGGAAACTGCTTATTCCACGGGTGATTTGCAAAACATATAATATTCTAATTTAAATTTCTGTAATTAGCCGGCGCGGAAGCAGGGGTAGGGTGTGGAATGTAACCATCACCACCTCTTTTCGACCCAACAAAAACAAATACAAATAGGAATTAGCATAACTTGCAAGTAGACCTGATTACAGACCAAATAGCCTATATATGCCCCAGAATCCACCGTTTCACGTGTGAAATGTTATTGTTTGCTGGTGATGGACCCGTCCCCCCCCCCTCCGCCATACACGGGGATCGGAATAAACCACTCCTGTGGTGACCCTCCTCTTAGACGCGTCCCTGTTTATGATACACACATAAAAAGATGTTATACGTGTCACTTAAGGGCTGTGAAAGATCATGTTTTTCTAAAGGAAATTAGGGAAATTGCGATAACGTTGATCAAATTATCGCTCGGTTTGACGCCAATAATGTTATACTGTGTCTTAACCGTATATTATAAGCTGGTCACACTGTAGTTTACACATTAGAGAATGCGCCATAATTTGATGAAAAAACTTGTGGGACAACATATCATGTGATGCAATCTACAAAGTTAGGTTTCACACAAAACGGATGTTTCAAGAAGGAGGGCGAAGGTAGGACCAGGGACGTCGCTAGAGGGGGTGTGGGTGTGTCTCACCCCCAAACTTGATAAAACTGACGATAGTTGGGAAATTGGAGTGCGACAGTTGGAATTTCCGGCTGTCGCACTCTAATTTACCAAGGCCTATTCATATATTCCTGTGATTGTGAATGACCTAAAAATGGAGTGGGTACAATTGTATCGAAAAAAGTTCGGAACAAAGTGTAGTCTCGAAAGATTGGGTATCTGACGGATACTGACCGTATCGTTGACGAGTAGCAGGGGGTGGAGGGGGGGGGGGGTACAAGGCAGCAGTCGGAATTTTCTGACTTCAAACCACAGGCTTAAGCTACGTCCCTGGATAGGACGAACAACCTTTTTGGTAATTTTAAAGCAGAAATGTTTCAAGATCAATTCCTCCACCAGTTCAGCTGAGTATTAAAATCTGTGATGCCATAACGCCGAAGGGATGTGTATTGACTCTGCAAGCAATACCAACATTATGTCGTATCAAGAGCTTCTTAGTTAGATTCCGCAATTGCATTAGAGAAAAGAAACATTTTAATGAAAATAAATTAAAACTGTTAGCAAACTGCTTATCCACTAGAGAGCCTGTGTAATAGCATGTGTAATAGTAAGTTGGCCTGACGTTTCGATCCCAGCAGGACCTTCTTCAGAGGCCAAATGACAAGTACAGTAACAGTAGGGACAAAAACACGCACAGAAAACAGACAGGTTAATGAGCACGGTGAACACAATGAGATAGATGAAAGGGGATTATAAGTGGACAATGGATGGTGAGAAGAAAGCAACAGGAAAAGAGGAGAGGAAGGAGATAAACAGTGGAGGGACAAAGAGAGGATTAAAGGAACAGGGTAGGGAATAAACTGGAGAGGGACAAAAACAGAAAGGTGTAGAGAAAAAAGGAGGGGAAGAGAGCTGTGGGAGGATGAGAGAAAGGGGGGGAACAAGGGGAGAAGGAGTGGGGGACAGAAGAAAAGTTAGTAATGTCCTTCCTAAATGTTCAACCCATGAGGTTGAATGGTGCGAAGGCGTTGCATCCAGAGCCTCTCTC
>JAIPMN010121357.1:3492-13649 GCA_020650975.1 Apostichopus californicus | reverse complement strand
GATATATATATAGATATATATATATAGATATATATAGATATATATATAGATATATATAGATATATATATATAGATATATATTTATATATTTTACTTACCAGACAGATATATCGATTTGAATTCTTCTGCTATTTTGGCAGCTTCTGCACAGCTGATAAAGTATAATTTTATGATTAAGTTGTCTACATTTTCCTTTGAAATCTCACATCTCTTCTCAAGTTCACAAAATAATGCTAAAGATGGTGTGGGTCCCCTCTTGATTTCGTCCAGGGTTCCACGCGGCAGTTCAAACACTGTTGCTAACTTCTCTACATCACTGTAATCTAGTTTATCACAGAGATTTATCTTCAAGCAACCATATGGTGAAAAATTCCGGTTGATTCTGTGAAGAGAGGTGCAGAAAATAAAAATAAAAGCAAAACCATCAATTCATAATTGGGGGCAATAATCTGAAAATTTTGAAGATGGAATTGACATGTTCTAAATTAATACAGGTGCGTTTAGTTCCATGTGCCTACAGTTTGCCAAATGGTGAAGTGGACGTCTGTCATGGTATAATGCATTTCAACTTCATTCATGTTTTGCTACCCACTTGAGATCGTAGAGCATCAAGGTTAAATTTTTACAGTTTGCTAAGTACCTAGTGGATGTCTTAGAGTCGACTGCATCACTAAGCACTACATATTCATTGGCCTCAACATGAGGCATCATGAATAAATTTATTAGATTCACTTAATAAACCACTCTTGATTGAAGTCATAAATACATGCAGGATTTACAAATTTCAACCTCCAGCAAAACGGCGTTTACTCTCAATACTGTGAGACTCAGTATGATCTACCACATTACGTGCACATGTTGACATGTTTACAAAGTATCAGTCTTGGGACCTAATTGCTGACCTCAACTTACCTTTGACCTCAACTACAAATATATGTCAAGTATTAAATCCAAGCCTATTTTTTGTTGATATCGATGTTTAACATATTGCCATATTAATTGTAAACGGACTGCTGACACCAAATGAGCTTCAGTGTCCACCAAAAACTATAAAAGTTTGTAATCGATATGGGACAACCATGATTAACACACTTATCAAAGTACTGTATGTGATCCATTCAAATTTTGTATTGAGAGAGAAATTATCTTTAGGCATTTCACATTTAGACCTCAAACGACCCTTAATTGACAAGAACCGATAACAAGTCCCTTCTGGAAACAACCGTATACAACCCATCATGATCTCATAATACCATGTTTTGTATTTAGTTGTTGAACTCTAAACAACACTTTTTGGTCACTGATCTGATGTTAATGGCTGTCAGTTTGTTTGTCTCTTGATTATATAACCAAGGCAATAACATTTTCCACCCAAAGATATTCTGTGCTTATTTTAGCTGAGCTTTGTGAATCTTACAAGCAGCTGTCCCATATAGCATATGCATCATAAACTTCCACCATGTTGGAACTTGGTAACTTTCAAACAGTCACTGCTCGAAGACGTAGGAATGGGTTGGGGGAACTGCTCCCTGACGATGCACTCCATGAGGGTGCTTAATCATTCAGCTGGATCCTCTGTAGTAGCAACAGGTGTTATATTATAAAAATGCACCCTGATATACAAATATAATCGCAAATTAGACCGAAAGTTAGTACAGTTTATACTTTCAATAAGGCTCATCATTACAATCGCCTACAGACTCAAACCATTACTCCAGACAAGAAATGACATATTTTGCATTTCATGTGTACCTTATAATATGTATCATTGACATTCTGAAAAAAAGTATTGAAATTTGGATCAACAGACTTGTATATATACTAATTGAAACTTTTTAATATCCCGTCTGGGCTACCATATATTCACAAAACTGAAATTCTTCCGTTGACAACATCAAATCTCAGCGGTTTTCTAGCCCTCACTTTCGGGAAGCTTCCTACAATGTGAAACTGCTGTTATTCGATCTAAGTACTGTAACAAGATAACAAATGCAATCACAAAATGTTGATTTGATTATTGATGAATACCATATATACATACCTAGATGCTGAACCCTGTCTAGATATTTCCCTCGATTCAGCCATCTTCATGTGATGACATTATAGTACATCATACTGACAGAAAATGAAGAATACAACATCTGAGGTTTTAGAGAACTACTGTTACAAACAACGTAAAGAGTTTTAAAAGCAAAATGTACCGAAAATTAAGTTTAATTGATTGATTGATTTGAATGTACATATATGTATACTGTTCTTCGTCCATGCCAGTCCACCACTTTGACATATATACAGTAACTGTATGAGGTCATCAGTAGACTATTGCCCCAAATGATGCTAGAAAGTAAAATAGTCTAGTCTTTTATGTAACCTCCAGTCATCATTAAAACCCATTTTGACATCCCCCTGTATGTACCACATTGAAGACACCTTTGAAGAACAGAATTATAGCTTGATGTGAGTAAGTTATGACTTATTACATTTTTGATTATTAATGCATAATCCAGCACTTGGAGATGACATAATTGTAGATAGTGTGTCTATGTTTAGAACTAGTCCTATCATGTAAAGTACACCATGTAACACTGCTGAACAACAATAATAATGACCATACAGTTCCAAGATATGTTGGCCAAAAATTCATTTAGATAATAGGGAATGACAAGGGAACTGCAGGCATCAGAATGGTTCCAATCCAGGAAACACAGGTAAAAGAAGAAGAAAACTTACGTAGCCTAGCCTATATATGGAATTAAAATTTCAGAATTGAATCATATCAGATTCTAAATATACATTCCCATTGACCCAACCTTTGATGCTTTTACATCTTGGCTTGTAAGTGAATTACTATAGGCAAAGTTGAAAATGTTAGTAATCTCTTATTTGCATTTAAACACAAAAACCTGAAATAGCTTAAGTAAAATCCCGATAACTTACAAACTATAATGTATGTATGTGTCTATGTGTACGTATGTATGTATGTATGTATGTATGTATGTATGTATGTATGTATGTATGTATGTATGTATGTATGTATGTATGTATGTATGTATGTATGTATGTATGTATGTGTGTATGTGTGTATGTGTGTATGTGTGTATGTGTGTATGTGTGTATGTGTGTATGTATGTATGCATGTATGCATGTATGCATGTATGCATGTATGTATGTATGTATGTATGTATGTATGTATGTATGTATGTATGTATGTATGTATGTATGTATGTATTGTAGATCCTCCTGCCATCAGGAACTCGCGAAGAAGCCTCGTTGGCTTATCAAAGCCGCAAGCTGATCGAAGTTAGTCTCTTGCTTAGATTCACATTTAACGACTTCATATAGACTTCATATTTGATGACTTCATATTTTCATTGTCTGAAAAAGATGGGCTTTTTTGTAAGCAAATAACTGTGAACCAAAGCTTAGTTGCTTGTCAGGTCAGTATTTGACAGGTTGTATATTAATTAGGGAGGATGCTAAGTTGTGAACTTTTCACGACGGTCGGGACTTTACAACAATTTACGTTCGGCTAGGCCTACTGACAGTGACAATGCACTGATTATGTTACCTGTGTACGTCTGTCAGAAAGAGGTCGAAGATCGAAATCGTTTGGGTCGTAAGAACCTTCAACATGAGTTGTAACTTCTACAGATCGAACAAAATGTCGCACAGCTTTACATACCAAGAACTATGAACACGAAACACGGTCTTCATCCATGATGAAGTGAGAGAATCAGGATAGATACACCAGTTCTTCGTTGTGCTTAGGAGTTCGCCATCTACCGCAGCCTCCTTACCACATACAGTAATACATGACAATTATGGACTTTGACGCACCTGAATAGTGATATATTTATTACGCAAACATTGATTTTCCTCTTTGGCAATCCTGGAAAACCCCAGTTGCACCATTGAATTATGATGTGCGCGTGCGCACCTATTTATTATTATATTACTTCGGTGAGACTATATACCCATTGGCAGTTTTCTTTGAAAGAACGTTTTAATGTGTGTGCATGTTTAAAACATAGCCATAGGAACCGGAACAGGGGCGCTATAGACCCCCTCCCAGGTCGAAATCTGGGGGGGGGGGACAGAGACGCCCAGGTTTGGAGGTAAAAAATAATGTGATACGCGGTCAATACGAAAAAGTTGTTTTGGTTATGTGCAGTGGCTGGGCTGAGGGGGTATAGGGAGAATTTGTGTACTATTGTTGGGTGTCAATTAAGTGCCAGAATATCGCATCTAAAGGTATTTGCAATTTCTCGGAAGCCTCTCCGAGCCCCCCTCCCCTAAAAAAAAGTGCAAGGAAATAGTTTTATATGTGGATTACTTTTGGCTATCAGCTATAGGTGTCAGGAACAGCACTTTCTAAAGGGATTGAATTTTTCGACATTTCTCGGGGAGACCCCATCCAAACAAACATCACCCGGTAGGAATAGTAGTAATCTGGGCTGCCAGGTGCCTGTAAATTATATCTTATAGTGTGCACGTAGGACTTATCAAGTTTACTATGTTTATATTTTTCTTATTCGCGAAGGACGTCGTATATAAGTTGGATAGGGCCAGGTATCATGGGCGGAATCTTCAACGTTTCTGCAGAGGTCCTGACCGTGCAAATGGCGCGTGATCAATCCCGTTTACAAATCTTCAAAAATGTGTATAGTGCTTTAACATATCTCACTCAATGTGCTAATTGTGATAATATGATCACAAAGATCTCGTCTACAATAATTACGTGAAGAATCGTGGTGGGTCCAGTATGTTCCATTTGGGAGAATATTGGACACAATTTCACTGATGATCAATGCTCAACACTTAACGTTGCGCGTGACGTGTTTGAAATATATACTTCAAATAATCCGTCTGATTGGTTTACAACTAGGTGTGGGTAAAGTTCATCATCATAAATATAATCAGCAGTTAATTTTAACGACGCCTAAGCCAGCGACTACAAATGTGGGAGAAGCCCGCAAGAGCTTATGGATTACAACTTACACGTCGGGTGGCTTCCAGTTCAACATTTTAACTCAAATTTGGAATCTTTTCAATTAAGAAAGTCATTTCAGATGGGAAAACCGTAGATTGCTCTTGGATGAAAAACCCACCTTACAATTACCCGGAACCTCCCGATTGCTAAGTCCCATTGCTTTAAATGTACCGCCTTTATCCACTCGGCCACAGAACCGGGTTACTAATTGTACGGTGGGTAACATTTCGTTGCTAAAATGTGCTAGCTATGAGTGGTTAAAACCATATTTTAGTTCGAATATGTCACACTACGTATGAAGGTTCTTTGCTTACAAGTGTCAGTCAGATATTCCTCATAAGAATTCGCGGTGATTTCAGAAACTGCAGCTTGTCAAGTTTAGCGGAACTAGAAAAGACCGATATGACAGCGCCCTCTGTTTAGGTTCTCTGTTAGGGCGTGGCTAGTGATTCTCGTGAGAAACACGTGTCATTATACGAATAAGATCTTAGTTCAAATCCGACATAAATGGCATTGATTATCACGAACCTTGCTACTCGTTATAGCCTAGTCAACATTTTATCAACCACAATATTACTCTGCAGTAGCACTACTCCGCATTTTTAAATACCGTAGCACATTCATGATACTGTTGTGTACAGGTTGTATACAAATGAATGAATGACCAAAGTGTGTTGCTAACAAACTGAGTACCAGATAGAACTAAATGTGGGAACGGGTATTTTCGGATTCTTACCGTTTTGCACGGTTAGTACATCTCGTCAATACGGTAATTTCAGCTTTCTGGGCGTTTTGTCAAGATAGTAGCAAAACGGTAATTTTCAGATTTCTAAAGTTTTGACGAGAAATACTGAAGTGTACAAAACGGTTATTATCAGATTTTACCGTTTTGCAATGTGTTTAAGATATCAATGAGCTTGTCATTACTACGCTTCCGTACCAAGACTCATCTTTTCTTGTCATACTCAATAACATCACGTGACATCTCTCAATTGGTATGAAGTACAAAAAATAACTAAACACGGCGTTCGGTTTTCAGAAAAGTCAACCAAGATATAACCTGGGCACAACAATCAAACAACTAAATCACTGATCCGCTCTCATCACCAGTCCCCTTGCATCGAGACTGTAACTGTGTCATCATCCTCAGGTGTGCATCACGATTCCCCTAGAAAGAACAGATACTGCACATGATCTTTTCAAGAAAAGTCACCATGCAGGAAAGAACCTAAGCATATTACAAGCCAAACAACGAACCGACTGATCCGCTTTCATCACCAGTCCCCTTGCATCGAGACTGTAACTGTGTCATCATCCTCATGTGTGTATCACGATTCCCCTAGAAAGAACAGATACTGCACATGATCTTTTCAAGAAAAGTCACCATGCAGGGAAGAACCTAAGCATTAAAAGCCAAACAACGAACCGACTGATCCGCTCTCATCACCAGTCCCCTCGCATGGAGACTGTGACTGTGTGATCATCGTCAGTTGTATATCACGGTTCCCCTACAAGGGGAATATTATGCTACACATGATCTCAGCCAAAAGGCCGCGCACGGCTTACCGTGTACTGCCATGAATTCACCCCACATGTAGCATAAAACAGCTTATATTGTCACTTGAAATCTCTCAGTACAAATAAGCACGAGAAATAACTCATTTGGAAGAAACGTCACAACTGCTGTCATTCAACGAATGTGAGTGATTCGCTTACCACTTCTTAGTGGAATGTAATAACTCTACAAGAACGTGAATTAACAAATCAGACAATTTGTCGGCGTCCAGTTACTCTTGCACTCCCAAACCACTTCTAGTAATTTGATTGGTTGATTCATAAATACTTGGCTCAATAGAGTATATATGTAAACCATATGAAAATGTGAGATACATTAAGGAGCACAATCGTCTTCCCACGTACCTACCTTAATCTCTTGTGGTACAATTTCGGCCCCTCAAGTCCCTCCATAACTCGAAATATTTACTTCTGCTTACAAATGTAATGCAGGTTTTTTAAGGTTTTTTTTTTAAATCAAATTTATGATGTTTTCGAATTTCGAATTTGCCAAAAGTAAAATCATGTGTTATCCACAATAACATGTGCGCCGAATGATGGATAGAATCATAGAAACCCTACAGCTCCCAAGTAAAACGCAACTTAAGCATGGTAAGTTATTGAGAGCTGGCCCTTTGTCATTTTACTTTTATTAGTTCGTGCATGCAGCGTTCCACCGTGTAATGGAAATGTTATTGAATCACCCGCTCTCGGCCTGGCCTATATGTTTTGGACGGGTTTTTAACAAAGAAGACCTTCATTACTTCAAGATATTTATTTCAGCTATTTATATTTATTTCAGCTATTTTACATAACTCGGACGTAAAGATGCATCATAGAAGCCTAGGATAGATAATCGAAGAAATATGGACTAAACTAACCTAAAATGTGTTTGTGTAATAGTAAGTGTGCCTGACGTTTTGATCTTAGCAGGATCTACTTCAGAGGCTGAATGACAAGACAATACAAGGGACAAACTACAAGTACAGAATACAGATAGGTTAATGAGCAGGATGAACACAAAAGAGTTTGCTGTAAGAGGATTAGTTGAGAAAAGAAATGAAATTGGTTTGGATGTTACGAGTATTAAGCTTAAATTATGGAGATCACAATATACCTTAACATTATACAGAATCTCAATAAGATATGAGTATTGTGTATGTATAATAGGATTATTTATCTCAAAGCAGTTCATATTATCATCGTGTACTTTTACATTATCACCTAACACCGATACTTTACCATTTCTCGCTTCCCTGCCCCCACCTCACCCCTCCCCAACAAACACGAGTTGAGAGTCATGAAAGATTGGACTCATGAATGCAGAAGTAATTAACGAAAGTTAATTGCTAATGTTAAATTGTTCTATCTTTTAATGAGGGAAGATTTTTTAATAACTGTATTTTCATACATTTCCCTCTCGATGTATTATATACCTTTACACAATAGCCTCAACAGAAGTTCATTGACAATAATAGACACTGGAGGTTCAGAAAGTGAGTTGCATTCTGGCTTGACTCAGTCAAAATAATAAAGAATTAAGAAAACGTTGGTAGGTTTGGCAAAATACAGTATTGCAACTATCATTTAGATTTCAGCACGAGCGGGAGATGACTCTGCTTGGCATATACTGTACCTGCACTACCGATTCAATTTGAATTCTGGGAAGAGCAACCATGAACCATCGAATTGGTAAGTCTTGCAGTGGCCCGCGCGATAGTCTCAGTGAGCCATTTCGAACGCGGGTTACACTCATAAGCGACCAGTGATGTTATATACCATGATATTGTTCGTGAATGCCAACATATTGGACGATAATTTCACAAAGACGTAGGTAAAGGAAGGAACAGACTCCATCAAAAACATCGTTGATCCCAAAGAGACAAACTTTTGAGAATTATTCTTCATAGCTGTGCTTATTTTCGAGACGGCTTTTTCGTTAATATCTTGATATTTTTGTTTCATCAATGTTTTTAATGCTATCTACAAAAATTGTTTAAGATGAATATTCATGAGTTTATTCCAGTATGGTTTTGTGGTCGATTCAGAAAATTTAGACTATTGTAGCATATGGGACGATAAAATTACAAAGACGTAGGTAAAGAAAAGAACAGATTTCATAAAAAAAAAAAAAAACACCGTAGACACAAAACATACACATTTTATAGAAATATTCTTTTTAGCTGAGCTTATTCTCGAGACGGCTTTTTGTTAATATCTTGATAATATAGTTTAACAATGTTATAAAAGCTTTTCAAATTGTTTAAGATGAATATGCATGAGTTTATTCCATTTAGGGTTTGTGATTGTTTTCAAGAGATTACAAACTTTTTCCAATCTTCCCCTATAACACGAAGAGTCACTATGCAGTTAAATAATTACTAAAGCTATTGTATTGATATAATAATAATCCAGTATAGGTTATGTGAACTGTTTTTTCTGTGATATACGTTAACGGATTTCCTTAAATTTGTAGGTGGACCATTCCATGAGAATGGCTTGCAACTAAGGCAAGTAAACACAATTTCGACAGCTTCAGCAGTGACGAAAACTGACTTTGCATGTCTAGTAACCGTAGTTAGGCTATTGCTAAACACGGGGGATTCCCCCTAATGAAAGAGATCATGACGTCATTCAAAGAGTCCAACCAGACAATAAAGCTTTACCTCCATACTTTAGGTCGTAAATAAAACCGCAAACATAAATAATAAGGTCGCTTATGAAACACTAGACGTGATGATCACATCAACAGCATTACCTTAAACCATCCACCCTAACAATAAAACAGAAAATAGCAATACAAAATCTTGCTTATTGATGTAATTTTAAAATATAAAATAAAACAAAAACTGTTAGTAAACTGCTTATCCAATAAAGAGCCTGTATAAGAAAATGTGTAAATGTAATAAGCAATTAACTATATGACATTGTCTTGATAAGGATCATATTTACACTTTATAAGTATGGATGACACCTTGTACGCAAATACACAATTTCAAGTGAAACTGAACAGTCAGGTGATCGAAGACGGTAACTTATTGAATCTTGTACACTGACATGTGTACGAAGTTATATAATGTGTTTATCCTAGATGAGTATATACTATAGGCATGTGTACACGCGCCTCCTCTCCGCACAGTCTTTTAATAATAATATACAACTTGTAATGTAAACATCGATAAAAAAATAGACGGAAATAGTGAAGCTTTTGTTTAACAAACATCTAATAAAAACTTCGAAATTGTGTTGGTTGATCGCGGCGAAAATCACGGCAATTTTTTTTGGTTGGGGAGGGAGGGGGAGGAGAGAATTCGCGACCCCATTTTTTTGGCAACCCCCTTTTGGGTCGCAACCCCCACTTTGATAACCGCTGATTTAGACCTCAGCCACGAGCAGAGAGAACTCTGCTTAGCACACACTGTACCTGCACATAAGGTAAGCAAAAACACACACTAACACATTTATATGGACTAAAGTTAACCTAGATGACCCAACTGATATCAAAACTAAAGTCAATTTAATTCAGATATTTCAGATAATTCATATTATTATTGTGTACTTTCACATTATCACCTTATATCGATACATACCATTTATCGCTTCCCTGCCCCCA
>JAIPMN010121309.1:0-15262 GCA_020650975.1 Apostichopus californicus | reverse complement strand
GGGGGGGGGGGGGCATCCGCCCCCTGACTGTATGGACGCTCCGCCACTGACTATATTATATTAAATATATATACGCTCAGATGATACTGTGTTCTAACAAGGGATAGAAGCTCAGTATGCAGATAAGATTTGTTTTGGATTTCAAACTAAGAGAGTTTATCAGGCTCAGGTGTAGATTGCAATATTCCTTTAATATCTTTCCTCTGAAATCAAACTATTTATCGTGGTGGCTCGATCGTTTGTGGTTATGATGTTAAGATATAAGCTCCATATTAACAAAGTATTGGACGTGTTACATATGCAGTTATAAGGAGTAAACAAAAACGTGTAATTTTATGGTCCTGCTTCCGATACTGTAAGTTTAGCATTTACAGAACTCGCAACAGGAGTAACTTCAAACTCTTGACTATTTTTTAATTAGATTACGATATTGTTCGACATTTGAAAAAGTTTATTATTACCTCTTTCGCGTATTCTTGTTCATTCAAGGCAGCGCCACCTTTTTTCTGTGAGATAGAGATAAATACTAATGAAGCAAATTTCTACACTGTCATGCATGATTAGTTAATCCGTAGTAAATTAGTAAGTTGGTTAAATCTGACATTAAATTAATGCTATATATGGTCTTCCTATTTGCCACTGTAAAGCAAAAACCAAACAGAAAAAAGTAAAATCAAATCTGCGTGCACAGAAAAGGAAGAAAAGTTACGTGCAATGTTTATATTTTAAGTAAAAATGTTTAAATGCCATATCCTGAGAACAAAATCCACATCCTTTTCCATGATCTTTTTCATTCTACCTTATCCAATGAGCGATACCTTTAGGTATATCACTTAAATGGATTAGTCATTGCAAGAAAGCCAAGAAGGACCTGCTTTAGAGATGTTTTTTATTATGTTATCCAGGTTGTTAACTGACATTAAACATATGATGAGAGAACTCGGTAGTCCAATTTGTTATCATTAAATTTTACATAACTACTTTTCCAAGATTCAATGGCGAAAGAAAATGGGGAGAGATACTCACAAACCAATGTCCAACATTAAGATTAAGCTTATAGTAGTAATCTTCTTTTCTGTTTGGGAACCAGTGAACTACAGAAGAGAGATGCATAGATAATCAATATTTGGGGGGGGGGGGTGGAGAAATGTCAATATTTCATCGCTTTTTCAGCAAATGACATATTACATATTAAAGCTTTTCTGCTTTTCTGTTAGGATGTAACATTGTGTTACTCTGACCATGCCAAGTTATATTAACATAATAATTGCGATATGTTACTGAATTTAAGCAAAGATTCACATGATTAGATATCTTAAATGTTCTTAATCCGCAAGATATACATTGTGAAGTGCAATGCAGAAAATGCTTTGACCATCAAATGAAATGTCATTATACTAGTTAAAGATTTGTTTCACTAAATTACTCTCCATGCTTAGTTTTAATAAACTGCTTAGAAAGTTACAACCGGTTGCTTTCCTTACAGAAAATCTGGGTCTCAAATTGATGATTCATCAACTTTTTGTTTAGTTACTGGCTGCTATGTCGTATGCAATGTTTTTTTCCATATTGCGTTATCGGCCTCTGGAAAATTGAACACCTTTTTATTTATGTATTTTCCGATTACGTTTACACAGAAAGTTACAGAAAAGCAGAGCAATATTTCAACATGTGATATGTCTATAATGACTATTTATGCCCATCTATGACATTTTTATCGAAAGTTTACAAATTTAAGGCATTACTTTATATCTTGTTTTGTTAGATACAGCATAAGCGCTTGCATCTGTCAGTTTTAGAATAATTACCCGTTTAAACAATACATCTGTATCATAGGCAAACAATGATAGCGAAAAGGAAACATCATTTGTGCATTACCTGAGACTTTCCTTGACCTCAGTTTTGAAGAAATAGAGCCGATTGATGTAGAATATGGCAGCAGCTGGTAATAAAAACTACAAAAACAAAACAATCACAAGTTATTTTGGTTATGTAGTAAAACAACTGTAGGATGTTATTTATTCCTTCAGATATGTCTGCATTAATATTATTGTAGTGTTTACTTTGTTTTTTCATTGGTGCTGTGCTGTTCGCCTTGGTCATTTGTATTCCATAAAGCGGTGTCAGACACCGATGATTTAATTGTTTAGGGATTAACGTATGCTTAACAATCCTTAATTTCACTGTCCGTGGTCAACATTTGGTCAGACAACTCTCGTTAACAGTGGCGTATCAATTACAATTCTTACCGATTCAAAACATGATATCGACTCGATTACATCACCAAGATTATTTTAAATGTTACTGTATGGACTTGAATGCCGTTTTTCTACGAGGTGCTTACCTCAGATTCTTCAGTAAACGTGACTGCCCTGCATACGCCATTATGTCTGAGATCTCTCTTTGCGTGAAATCTCTTCCTTCTTCGGTTTCAATCCCTATAGTCTCCACTGTTGAAAGACCTGTAAGTTGTAAATCTGAGCGCAACGTAATACCTTCCTTTCCAACACTTTTCAAGCTTTGGTATAGATATAACTGGGATATGCGTATCTAATGAAAGAAAATGATAAATAACGGTATCAGGTCAAATGTGATGATTCAACCTAACCTTTGTCTTAAAATAGGATTATGAGAACAACACATAAGCCGAATATATCAGTTCATTCGATACATACCAGACAGCGCCAAGAAAAGGATTTCGAGAGAATTTAGTTCTTCTGATGCACTGGTGTAAATAGTTGCTAAATTATAGATGACGTTAATAATAAAAAAAACTGGAATATAATAAGCTAGAATGACATTCCACCAAAAACCAAAATTTGCAAGTCTTGTGCCCTATCATCTGAATTATGAGACCCAAAGTTGGTGGAAATTTCCCACGAACCATTGATTTACTAATATGTCTAATCTAAATTTGATTAGAAAGTAAAGCATGAAATGTCATAGAACTTTTTTTTTTAGTTTTAAGTACAAAGTATGAGAATGCGACTTTTACACTTTTGTAATTTAGTTACCTTCCAGGCAGCTATACGATGCAGAGTAGCTACATCGCATGTGGGAGAAGCCTAATGGCTTATTACACATCCATTAAACATTGGTCACAAAATACATCCAATAATCAAATATCGTAAGGTTTAAGAATGCAAATTCGTAATGTGTTTGAAGATTTATTGGACTATTTAGTAACACTCCGCCAAAGCCGTTCATCTCCTCAAACTACATGAAGCTAGATCAATTAGCGCAAGTTACATAACTATGGGCTTTCAAAGCCAGAAATTTGGTCACTTCTGTACCAGACATTTCACTGTAGCATTTCTATAAAGTAATTCTTTGCATATTTGATTGATTTGTCAACACTGCTTTCTAAGGTTGGGGGGGGGGGGGATTAAACGACGAATATGCCTACAGTCATGTAGTGACATTTGTCGTTTGACTGTAGCCTAGAAAACTAATACACTATCTTACATTTTTATCTGATGCAGTTCTCAGGAGCTCGATTGTCATCTTCTGTAACGGATGTTCGTTGCTGTTATCTATACATATGTAGTCTGAACACAGATCTGTAATAGTAGCGACGTCTGTAGCCTGTTAAATAAAATTATGCCAAAGTATTTCATTCGGAACCTTTTAAACAGATTGCCGATTAATTTAACACTGATTCAATAAGATGAGAAATGTCAGTATTGCTTTAGTGACATTGATATGTAACTGAAAATGTGAAGACCGAATAAAGAAGTAATGTAACTTATTGACTGAATTTGTATCGGATAGTGTTGAATGACATCCAGAACGTAAAATAAGCTATTACTGAAAAAACCCAAACCCAGTCGTACCTTGAGCCATTCCCCAGTCTTTAGATCAAGCTGATGACCAAAGCTTGGAAACAGGACTGTTAAGAAAGAAGAGATATAAATTACGTGCATATATTAGATAACCATATTTTTTTCATCAGCAGCATAACTCACCGCAATAAACGGGGTCTTCTGAACGAATACCAATTGTGCCATCTATCTTCAGTATATTCATGTCTTAAGCAAGGTAGTGACTCACAATCAAGTTCATTAATTATTATCAAAGAGTAGTAACGCAAGTATAGAACAAAATTTACACAGAAGAAAAATCCTTTCTCTGGCATGTTGTTGTTCATATATAACTTTTATTTCTGTATTAGGTCACGGATATTTGCATACAAAATGTTAAGTCAAAACCATCTTATGCGTGATTATTCGATCATCAATTTGTAGGTGTACTTTTGAAGAATGCTTATTTGACCTGAGAGTAAAAATGTTTTATTTTTATTCTTAAAATTGGAATGTTCAAAAGATTTTGAAAACAGGTAAAGACATTAATTTGAAGGAAAATGAAAGAAAACATAATATAAAGAACAACATTACATTCAACCCAGTGCATTTAAAGCTGCTGTTAAACTGTAAAAGCACATAATTACGTTAAGTTTCGATACCTTTGATATCTGACTTCTTTAATTCCTCTGGAATAGCAACCAGCCCCATAGATAGAGGTAACGGGCACTTGTAGAACCTGTTTAAAAGTTGTTATGAACTTGTGTTATGTTACGACATGTTTTATTATTTGTTTCGTACTTTATGTGGTGGGGAGGGAGGTTGGTGGTAAATCATCATCATTTTATTAACACTTGATGGTTATACATCTTAGCACGAGTCCTTTTTCGTTGATACATAAGCCTTGGCGTTAATTTTATGACTTTTAAAAATGGTCACTGATCAAAACATCTTTTCATAACTGCAGTATCTTGGGAGTTTTGATGATTTGAAATGCATATTATTTAATTTTTGCAAGTTCCATGGCAGTAACTAATTTAATCGATTTTTTTCTTATCGAATGACTTTTAACCCTCAAATAATGCTATTCTTACACAACTATACCAAGCTTTCCCTTAACTTACACTACTGGCGATATCACCCACGGAAAGTACAGTAAGACTTTGGACCTTTCACCTAATCGCTATATATTTAAATAAAGACAATTTAGACAAAGGAAATTGGATGTCATACTTTACTGATGGGCGTATTTAATAACCTTCGAAACTTACCTTTACAATTTCTTGCTTGGAAACAACAACATTTTAACCGAGCACCATTTTGGTGAGTTCGGTGATTTGAAATGCATAGGTTATCATTAAAGTTTTGCACATTCCAAAGCTATTGATACATACCGAAGTTCTTTGAAAATCTTTGATTGTTTGCCATATAAAATTAGACCCACAACATCCTGTCCAGTCAACTTTCTTCCAGGGTCTGTATATATTCCTAACTTTTCTAATGTTGTGAGGTTCCTCAACGTCATTTCGGAACGGAGTATAATTGTTTTCTCATGCATATGGCTGAAAGATTCATCAAGAATCAGGTTCGATATTGGAATCTAAATGACACAAGAATTAAAATCGAAAGTTAAATAAATGAGTGAATATAAAGAAGACTACGTACGTTTCATAGTAGAAGTTGTATTCTTTTCTAATATTTCCGAGTATTCGTATCAACGGTCTCTAGACACAAGAGGAAAGAAAATTAAGGACTGTCGACAAAGTACATCCCAGGTACTTTGCCTGTATGTATAGGAGGTGATAATTCACAACAGCAACAGGATATAAGACTCACATCATTTTCGAAGATATAGTCCATCATCGATTCATCAATCTATTAATAAATTAATCATTTTATCAATCACTTTGTCTAACTAAACAGCTGTAAAGCCCTTATGAGTTTCCCATTTGACTATCAAATCAGAACTTTCAATGTCGTTAGAACTTACACTAATATAATTTTAAGTGTCACTGATATCAATGTAAGAACAGAAAAAGCAACAATATGCATTACATATATAGTGGTGGTGCCGAAGGTGATACTTACATCATGTTCTGATGCAATTTCTAAGAAATGTAAAGTAGATCTCTGAAGCAGCCTACTCTCCCCGTTTTTAAGGTAAACAGCGTTAGAACAGAGCTGTCGAACGAACTTGTTGATTTCTGTCACATCATCACCTCTCTCCATGATACACAGGGCTACAAGACTATCGCAGTCTTTTCTACTCTTCAAGTGCGATATTATTTCTTTACCAACTGCAGGATCAATTCCACAACTTATTTGATAAACGTATTGAATATCAAATGGATTCATTTTATTACATACATCCTTAAGCATATCGTTGCCTCCTGAATTGTAAAGGTCGACTACTCCATGTGCCGCATAATATTCACAGAATATCTTATGGTAGTACCTTACTACATCCTTTTCCTTGAAGCCCTCATGTCCAGTTTCCATGTCATTTAATACATCAAACCCCTTTTCTTGTACAAAAACACCAACTGAAAGATAGTGATCACCACACTCTCGACCAATTCGTTCGTACAGTTCATCTTTTCTCCATGAAAGCTGTTGATTTTCCTTAGTGAGTCCTTCAAGGGCAAGTTTATTAAGTTCACTGTGTTCAGTCTCATATTTTGTAGAATACTCCGCTGTGTTCTCTTCAAGAGATTTATTTCTCCTGTGACTGTGGAAACACTTAATCGTATAGCGAAAGAAGTTTGTAACTGAACGGTACTGCTGTAAGTCGTGTCCTTCGTGGACCAGATGTGCAAACATAACAAAGAAGATCGGGACTTGGCATAGGTCATCGAGAATCGGGTTTCCTGCTAATGCCTGCTTAATCTTGGCAACATTTTCTTTGTCTAGTTCATTAAACGCTTTGCGAATGTATTGATCACGTGCTTCGTCGTCAAGGCCAACTAACCTAACTAGCTTAGTTTTTAATTTGCCATAGTCCTTCGGACGATATCTGGATGTTAGAGTCACATTGATATTTTCAAACATCTCGCCCTTGATAATACGGTCTACGACGCTTGTATTGCTTGTATGCATGCGTGGATACTCGTCGTATCCGTCCAAGAGTACCTCAACAGAAGAGCAACTTTCGATGATACTTTTAATATCACTGGACTTTACTCGACGATCACCTGGTACCAGAATCATTTTTATTGCCGAGTAGATTGATTTTAAGCCTCCCAGCTGCCTTAACTGAAGAAGAATCAGAAGCTCTACATTTTCAAAAGCTGAACCCTTTACACCATTGTACCAATCATATGCAAGCTGTAGGGTCATAGTTGATTTACCACAGCCGGCGTCTGCAGTTATAATACGGCGTTTGAATTTAGTTCGATTGTTGATAAATATGTTACTGTACGAACTTAACCGTTTCCAATTGCCTCCGTTCTCCTCCAATCGTTTAGTGACATACATATCTGCACCGACCTCCACAAAAACATCATTAACACAAACTTTCTTGTCGTTCATATATGGTATCGGTATGATTGTGTCACAACGTTTCTTGTAGTGTTCCTTCGCAGCTGCTATGAGTATCTTCTTTTTTTCTGGGAAAAACAACAGAACTTTTGTATTCTACATATGGTTTGTCGTTATGCTTCAAAAAAGTTGTAAAGAATAACGAAAGAATAATAATACGAATAATCATAATACGAATAATAATACTAATAATAATACGAATAATAATAATAATATTAAAAATAATAATAATAATAATCGTCATCGTCGTCGTCGTCGTCACAATCATAATCATTATCATCATATTAGTCATAATAATAACTAGACTAATATAGCGCAGACTCCAACAAAATTTGTCAATGCACGGGTGCTGAAGGTGCAAAAACTAATAGAGTTGAGAGAAAAGAAATGTTTTAAGACAGCGCATGAATTGAACAATATCATCTTAAGGAGGGAGTTCCATAAACGTGGTGCAGCATTCAGAAAGCTATGGTCAGCGAAAGATCTTGTACGTGACATTGGAACCTGAAGTTGAAATTGATAATGCGAACTTATTGGTCTACATTTAGCTTGTTGATGTAAGAGAAAATTACAGGGTTCATTGCTACTATTCATATTTACTAGATACAAAGTCATGAAAATAAACTTAAAACAGGGTTAATTAGGCAAGTTCTTTACTTGGTTGTTGTTTTGCAGGCTCCTTGTAACAAACTGTTTATGTGAGGTTTGCAGAATGTCTATGAGAAAATGTTTTATTTGGTAACTGATTTCGGGTTTAAAATATGAATAAGAATATTAGTATGTACACTTATGAAATCACTTGGTTCTATTTGATTAGCTCAACATTACCCCTTTCTAATATACTGGGCTATATAAAAGACTCTCTGTAAAACAAATCGGCAATGACCGACATAGCAACTTTTCAAAACGTGGGGAATATATCAAGGTCTTAAAAGAATGCGAATAAAAAACATACCTCGCAAATTGAGCGTGGTATTACTATGTTGTATTGGCGAATCAGGATCAGCTATTTCCATTGTACCCGGCAAAAGTGATCTGACGATGCAAACATAAGTATGCGAAATTGTTAAACAAACGAGTACCTGTTTCATAAAATGAAGCCTTTCAAGATTAAAACGAATTCAGTTTGGTCAGACTTCGGTTCATAAAAAAGAAACAATGGGCAAAGGAATGACATAACGTTAACTGTGAAAGACAGAAGCCTTGGCAATCATATATGCAATAGTATTTTTAGGATGAACTGTCATACTCATGTATCTTAGTATAGAACATCCCTATGCTTCGTTTAGCAAACGGTTAGGGTAAGCATTACACAAAACGCATTACCTTTACTAACACTATATGTTAAATTCATAAGCTGCCTGTAACTGTCATCGATGAGCGATGAATACAAAAATAACCTAACGATGATACAAGCAAGGCCTGTGATATATGAAGTACAGCCTCGTGGAGGTTTGGGGTTTCTTGCTGTTGTCGGTGTTACCCATAACTAGCAAAATATATCCAGATGTAAGACGGCGAGACTACTATCCGCTTTTACTCGAACTATCGTTCGTTCACAATGACAACAACCACAAACCTCAGTGTAACAGCTTTATTAAATAAATACTTATCTTTTATATCAAATTAATTTGGACCTCACATCTAGAGTGCATGTTTTCAGAATTGCTGACAAGTGTTAAGTGACAAACTTAAGTTACATAGCACGCCGCTTCATTAAGATCATCAGGGTGCCTCATTTACTGATTTTAGTGAGAAATCAAATTTGTTCATAATAATTCTAAAATGTGTCAATCAGGTGTGATCGATGACTACTATGACACATGATACTTATTACATGTTTATTTCAGCAACAGACACAGACAGTCAACTTTGGGTATATGAACCATATTCATAGTGGTTAACTCATGAATGTCCTCCTGGACAGGTCTTTCTCGTATCGACCTTTTACTGGAAGTGAAAGATAAAGCAAGTCACCTCGGGCAGGAATACACTATATTTTCCGTTAGTACTGACGCATTCATCCATCGGTGAACGAATACTTACGCTTAGGCCAGCATAGTTAACATGATTTCCAAACGACAGGGATGGGGGAATTTCTTCACCCTACCGATTATTAGGTAGTCGCGGTGTGGTCCTGTGATGTTTGCTAAGCTGTGCTTATAAATTCTAATGAGTTTATTTTGTGTGGTTGAAAGGGGGACGTACACTCATAGAGCGTTCGAATATTCCCCCGTTGACTGTACTTGTTTCGACCGATTGTTGAGGAGGGGGAGGTGGGCATAGCCGTCGCCCTCGCCACTGGTTAAGGCTCTTGGTGAGCTTCAAAAATGAAAAAGTAGCTTTGAAAAGTAGGCAAACTCTTGGAATGAGAAGGATATTTTGAATGATTATATTAATGTCAAAGCAAAGAAGAACTACCTACCGACTGCCAAGAGAGAATATACATATTGTAGCCCAACTGTATTCCGATCAAATAAAGAAGAATCTTTATTTAACATGAATGAAAAAGACATTTATAACCAATTGAGTAATGTAAAATCACGGCGGATGTATTTTAAGTTTCTATGGCAATCTTAAATGAGTTATTGTAGGCACAAAACTTAGTTTCCATTATTTTAGACTGCCTAAAACTACTACTGAACTGCAATGTTGAATGGTTTCCCGTGGTACTGATTTCAATTTCAAATTTATTTCTCATATGTTTGTACAATATAAATACCATATAACATTACAGTAGGAAGGTTAACATATGAAGGACACTAGAGAAACAGCAAAGCTGTTTTCTCAGCTAGTGACCAAGTAGAAATATAAAACAATGAAATATTTAAATTTGAATTCAGAGAGAAAGAGAAAGACATTGAGAAACCGAAGAAGAAGCAAGAAAATACAGAACAAAAGAAAGAGAGAAGGAGAAGAGGAAAGAAGTTTACCAAAAACATTGGACAAAAACAAGAAGAGTGTGGTATTCAAAGAACAATGTTTAAAGTCAACATGCTAACATGTACTTGTTGAGAAGATCATCCTTGATTTTAAATTGAAACGACTTTGGAGACTTAGCAGACTTAACATGTGTTTACAAGGTGTTAAGAAGCAATTTGCCGTGCAAATTGTTATGATACGATACTTTAAATAAATTCCTATTACGAGTTATGATTACAATGGCTCACAACAGTAGAAATAACATTTAGTAACTTGTTATTGCAATTATAATAAACAAGACAAGAGAGAAGTTAGCAGTTACACGTGACAATGGAACATCTTAGCTTTGATAACTAAATGCTACAGTAGGCGAACTGGTAGTAGAGATGGTGTTCGAAATATCCAAAGCAGTAAATAATGTGATATAAAAGTTTACCAATACTTTGCAGGTGTCTAAAAGACTCCAAAATCACAATTTGACCTGTAATGAATCGATGCAGAATACCAACTGCTTTCAAACGGAAAACATATAGATAATGGAAGGTTGTATGACGATTCACTTCAAAAGAAATTTCCATAACTATATACATTTCAAAGTGGCATAACTGATTATATCGAAATATGATTATGTAACTCATTCGATCGGTTATTGATACTTTAATTAATTCCCTTTGTTTGATTGAAAGCTGCAACGCAATCTGTTCTTTATCTGTCACGATTTGTGTTGAGCCCTTTTCTTAACAAATGCCTACTAACAGGAGGGACAGGGTGAAGTTCTAAGATTTTGAAAAGATTGGTTGTATAAATGTTCGCTTTGACTTCACGCTGAAAGCTATGATTATTATTGTTGTACTGTTGAGGACTGCTAAAATGATTTATGTATTTGATAACTTCCTTTATATTTACCGTATGTTTTGGTTTTGCTCAATTTGCAGATTGAACCATCAACTTTGTTGTAATGGTCATCTTGTCATGTTAAACAGTCATCCCTTCGGGAGACATCTTTACAGTCTAGGAGCATCATGAAGGAATAAATCAGTGTCACTGTAAATCTGTGTTTTTACATATTTACGATATTCCTACTAGGCTTAGAAGCGTCGATGAGGTCACTACAAGGGCAGATATTGTAAATGTCAGCATAATGGGCTAAGGGATTATCACAACAGACGGGGCATTCTTTGGGCCACATTTTAACAATTATCCCAGTTTGCTCCTCCTATTCATTTAAAGATATTTCCTTTTTCAGACATTATAATTCCGAGCTTTGAAAACTAGTTCAACACCTTTTCTTGTTATCTCATCTCTACACGTTGTGTACTGGGGATGTGATGTTGTACTCTATTTACAATTTTTGTTTGTTGCGAACTGTTACTAAAATTGCTTCCGACCTCACATTCCCAGAGGCACTGACTTCAAACCTGGTGGGCTGGTCTGACTGGTGACTTGGTGGGCGAGTAACAGAATTACATGGGGGAAACAAATTTTGATGTGGGCGTCAAAACGTAATGAGTGAGTGCGATCGCTCATTTTTGTATTCTGACTGAGATCTGAACAACGGCATTCCAAGTCCTTAGACGTCATTTGAAAAGAATCACCACACCCTCAGTAGATTTATATTGTTAAGGCGTGTTGCTGAGGTGATGTTATATGCATTTAAACAATTGGCTCCACAGACACAATGTAAGTCGCACCTGCGCGTGTTTGTGTTTGTGTGTACATGTCTAGGCATCACAACTGGTGACACCACTAGTCAAACAGTAAAGAACAATATTCATCGGTAGTCCAGACAAAGAGTTAAACTCAAGGGAAATGCCACCGGTTGTAGTTATACAATAGAAAGTAAGTATCTGTGTGTGGGTGTATGTGTGCGAACCAAAAGTGTCACGAACTCCTAAACCGTAAAGCCGATTGGCTTAAAACCTGTATGTACATGGGATAAATTACACCCGTAGATTATGACGTAGTAAGATTAAATGTCAGAGGTGAAAAGTAAAGGTCACAGGTCAAATAACCAAAGTCAGCATCTTGGCCAATATATTTATGCGAACATAACAAATGACCAAAACCTTCCAAACCATGTATGATATCAAACTCTGCTACTTTGATCTGCCTTATAATAATGTTAAACCCCATACGTCACGTAATCAAGGAGGTCAAAAGTCAAACTTCGCCACTTTTGTACGAAAACATTATATAGGCAACATGCCTCTTAACTGCACTAGATAATTTTCCTTTCCTCATACCTGCCCTATTTACTACTAAATTTTTAGTATCCGCGTTTTCATAGGTTCCAGAGTGAACTTATTTTAAATTACATTGTACTGAGCATTTTCTACAGTTTTTTTACAATGAATAACATGCCATTTTGCCATGGAGAAGATAAAAAAGATGGACTCGCATGGAATCGGCCTCAAGTCCGAGTCCATGGCTTGAGTCCGCGCATGAACTTGAGTACTGCAGCCCTGTTACATTTAAAAAAATCTTCATTAAGTGCAAACAAGAACAGATGCTTTGGCTAACTCCTCAAGTTTAGTTTTGCACTCGACAATTTTCTTGCAAGAAGTACGAACAATTGAAAACTTCTGATGTCTGATTAATTAAGATAAAAGTAATTGTTTGATCTTATAAACTATAACTGCATTAGCGATTGTCCTTGTTCATGTAAAGTTTTACAGTAAACACATCCTCTTGTAACGTTCACCGAGGAGACGAGATTTTGTTTCCTTTAAGCATGGTAGCTCACAATGGGACGCAGCTAATTTAAATATCGTATTTTTTATTAATTAGTCTTCATCTCTGTCATGGACATATTTATTAATTTATTTATGTATAGTTACCACGATGTAATTATTATCTTTTTTTCCTACCGTAGCTTAAAAGGGACATATGAAAGAGAATGAAGAGATTATTCCGAGAAAACATGTCGAAATTTCTAGATTAAAAATGATCAAATTTGTTGGATTTAAGGTAGAAATTTCATCTAACGATATATTTCCCAACGTCCCTTCTAGTCCACCGTATACTGTTATGTACGTCCCCTCTTTCTTGTGTTATAGGTTACAGTGTGAATCATATCGTGCCACTCTAATCTTATTCAAACAATGTGATAGACAGATATATATATAGTTAAATGTGACCGGGTTAAGTGTTTATCCATTAAGTACACGTATCATACAAAACAACTTAAGGAAGGGTATAATACCAACGGTTATATTTAAACTATGAAGGCGTGTTGAACCTCAGGCGCAGAAAGGTTCAGGACAAACTAGTGCTCGTGCTTGGAAAGTTTGTGGTTGGCATCCCCACAACGCTTCACTATATATTATTAATATTCTATTTAATGTTATGATTATAGCAGCGAAAGCAGCTGTGTACATACAAATCAACCAATTCGACATAATCACGGCCAGTTTAATGCCACAACTTCCCATTCGCTTAATAGAAATTTAGAAATAAGACAACTACGCAGCCTAGTTTACCATGAGGGGTTTGAAATGCTTGAATTATTTTATTTAAGTTTGCTTTTATATGGTGGCATGTCATGTAATCCTTACTGAGGATAATAGTTACTAAAGCATTTCTTTATAATGTCAACGCGGTTGATGATCATTGTTGGTCTCTTTGCAACGTAACTGCTAAACATTGGTCTTATTTCGATGTTGTTAAAACTCTGAGTACACTGCGTTGATCTCTCATCAACCTTTTACCAAGTTTATGTAAAGTATATATTCCCTTTCCATGACACTCGTTATACCTCACCTGGTAACACGATCGTGATAATACGGTTACTGTTTTAATATAAAGGAAGCGGGGTTCAGAGTGGATCATGTGGTGAGGTTTTCAGGTTAGGTTTTACATTGGGTGACTTTTCTTACCACATACCTACTATGTTTTCCTGGTCATGAAGTGAAAAATATGTAGCATGATACTTTTCCAAATAGCATTTGGGAACTTTAGTCTATGGTCAAGAATGAATATGGAACGTCTGCTTTGATTCTGCAACACACCAACATTTGTAATGGCACGATTCGACGATGTATCTATTATTGCAGACTAGAGTAGACAGTGATTAATTATGAAATATTTGAGTATCAACTTAACTTCACGTAAATGTGAAGAGTAGCCTATGCACGTTTTCATGTGCATACACACAGGAACTGTGACATAGTTGATTAGGATAAAGGGCTTTGTGCGATGCATCGTTTAAGTAAGGCTTTGGTTTTATATTAGCTAGATACTTTATCACGGCTAAGTTTAAAATCAATGATATGAGATGTGGAGAACAATGCAAAATATTATCGAAAAGGTTTATTAATATACAATCCCCTGTACAAACACTACATGGATCGGTAAACGTGGCAAATTCTGCTATATTTGAATACCATTGCCGCATTTGAGTGGAATTGATAACCACTCGATTTAGATAAGAATATAAGCCTACTCCCTCCGGTTTGAGTCCAAGGTTTATTTACATTTTTTCAATTGCATTATATACATACCATTAATCACGCTTTGTGAATGTCGATTAGTATCACTCAGACAATACATTGATGATTAATTTTTTATCTCATATCTCTCAATGGCGCCATAAACTGCCGTCATTGGTATTCTCTTTCGGTCTCGTTTTATAAGATATTACCGTTGTACCAGCCAAAATTGCGCCATTCAAATATGACACGACATTTAGAATAACCGTGTCTTTCGGTTTCGCAAACAATTCAAAATTTCCTTATGTAAATCGTGCACTGAGTTTTAATGCTACTCTTCAACTATTCTACTCTACCAACGCGATCACATTACATTGTTTTTTTCCCAGTATTTTTATTGTTCTGCTACCAGAATCTTTACAGCAATACATTCTGTGAACATTCGATTATTTCGAATTCACCATGCAAGTAAAAGTAAAAATAAAACCAAACGATAATATTTCTCCAGGTGGTGTAGATCTGTAATATGACTATAATTCATCATACAAGGGGGCGATCGCCATTGACCTAAAAGGT
>JAIPMN010121254.1:0-10209 GCA_020650975.1 Apostichopus californicus | reverse complement strand
GGCTTGATGGTTAATTTCAAAGACACGACGGCTACTATAAACCTCAGCGCCACCTACAGCCAGAACGTGGACGGCCTGTGTGGCAACTGTGACGGAGTCATCGAAAACGACTGCGAAGGAACTGTACGTGACGTTTATCTTTTACTGTTAACTATGGTTACTATTTCTCTTACTTGTCATATTTCACAAAAGACGTCATTAATATTCAACACAATGCTCTGGATCAAACCCCTATTCCTGTTTGATCTGTCAAATGGAATTATGCATTTAGAAAAGGACGGGGTTATTAACCGAGTTTCTATTAATGTGTGTTGACTTTAATAATCATTACTTTCTCTACTGTGCTCACTTACTAATGTGATCCATTTTCTGTGTGGTTAACAGTTTTTTGGAGGGGGATGGGTATGGGGTGGGGGAGTTATCCCCATCTACCCCGATAAACTATGTGAAAGTGGATAAAGCTCTCAATTTGTTTCTTCTAACCAGTAGTTAGGTGGTATGCTCAATTTTTGTATTATTTGAGAACCAGTTTGTAGGTATGGCATACATCTGAAGAACATACCACCAACAGGGAACAATCCCTCTTTTTCCTAGAACCCCCACCCTTCCCCCGTCCCATGTGTTTTCAAGTAGTTGATCACCTGTCAAATTTTTCTCTTCTGAGAATCAATAGATGGTATGGAGTACTGCCAAACAGAGAACACATGCTCTCGCCCACAATCCCAAACAGGGAACACATGCTCTCGCCTATAATCCCAAACAGGGAACACATGCTCTCGCCCATAATCCCAAACAGAGAACACATGCTCTCGCCCATAATCTCAAACAGGAAACACTTGCTCTAACCCATAATCCCAAACAGGGAACACATGCTCTCGCCCATAATCCCCACCCCTTCTTTCCCAATTAGTTTGTCAACAGTATCATAACAACTAGTGTATTTATCTGCTCCTACAGGACGCAAAAGCCATCAGTGCATGTGCAAAGGAATGGGCCGCTCTTGATGAGTGTGCAACCCCAAAACCCTTCGACGCTTGTCTGGAGAACAAGGATAAGCGTGAGGAAGCCGAGAGATTGTGTGGAGTATTTGATGGAGCTGAAGGTAATTTGGAGAAGAAAGAAAATTAATAAAAATTCCAATTTACCGAATAAGCCGTTCATTTGATTCTCACAAGTTATCCACGGGGGTGGGGGGGGGGGGATTTCATTAACATTAATCAGTTGCAAACCTGATGGGCTGGAATGAATCCAAAATACTTGCAGACTTGCGTCATTGTTTGAAGAGAATCTTATTTTCAAGGCCGTGGCTATTCTTACGACCAGTCGTAACAATTATTTATAAACTATTCTTACGACATCGGCGAATTCATGCACAGTAACGTAAATAAAGCAACTGCGCCTGTAGTAGGGGTAACCCTAAACCCTAACCCTAACCGCAGATTATTGTTACTCCTGGTCATAAAAATAGCCACGTTAAAGCAACTGCGCATGCGTAACCGGAAATTATTGTTACGACTAGTCGTAAAAATAGCCACTTTGTATTTTCAAATGAAATTTTCATTATTACCTACAATGTAGTAGGTCATGACATGGAAATGTCTTAACATTCAATGGTAAACAATGTTTCAACTTTGACTGGTGGAATTTGAATATAATGCGTTATCTTCAATTTGAAATCTTCCAGAAAGCTCACAAATCAGTTTAGGGATTAGGGTTATAGACTCCACAGTCCTTAGCTTAATCATCCTTAGCATAATACAACCCCCCTCCCCATTTTTTTTTAAATGATTCCATTTTCAAATGACATTTTTTTCATCATTTTTAAGTGGATAGTATTTGTATAGATTTATACTGACTTTTTGTGATTTTCCATCATTTTATCTTCAAAAGGGCCTTTCGCAGCTTGCAGCGGTGAAGTCGACTTGGAAAAACTCAAGAAGACCTGCGAATTTGACTTGTGTGCCACCCTTCCAGATCAGTCACTTCTGTGCTCAAACTTGGCGGTCTTAAACACGGTTTGTCGAGAAGCTGGTATCAACGTAGGTGACTGGAGAAAGGAAGTCCCAGAATGTCGTAAGTACAGACCCAGACGTGTTCATGCAATCTTCCACGGCGGCAGGTTTGAGCCGTTCCAATGTCAGAGGTCAAACAAAATCATGAGGTTTGGAAAGTCCTACAGCAGTTGTGAAATCTTCTTAGCATTAAAAGTATAAGTACAAGTTTTAGTAAACAAAGAAAAACTGACTGGGAAGTCAGAAGTGATGGAAAAGAAACAAAAGAATGTTTTTTTACTAGAACAGGATTTGAAAGTATTAAAACAGAGAAATAGCTGCTTTATGAACTTATCATACCCCAAATACAACCCCACCCTCAAATGCACCCCTAACCCCAACTGCACCCCTAACCCAAGATGCCACCCCTATACCCAAATGCACCCCTAACCCTTACCCAATCAAAAATGGTTCATTCCTTACCCAATCAAAAATGATTCATTCCTTATAAACAAGAGCAACTTCTAGGCAAGTTTTTTTTCATATGAAGAAATGACAGTTATTTGTCGTTGCAATTTGGTATAGTAAACCATTGTTAGTACCCCTACATTGTAACACATTCAAGCAATGCTACCCTCAGAATTACATTACGTTAGTCACATGTTAGGCACTCAACTCAGTTCTCTTGAATACCGTTCTCTGCTGCTTTCTGACTGGGAACAAATAAAGCTGGTTTATGATTCCCTAGTGATGCAATATGCAAGGTTCTGCAACTTCTTAAAGCAGCATTTTGCATCCTTTTCTATGATTTTTCTCAACCTCACACTCCACTATGCCATAACGACATACATAACTAGCTTATCTATTTAAATCTTACTTCTAATGGTGGCATAGAAGTGGAAAAATTTGCAACTTTCAACTTTGTTTTACTCCAAGATATTTTCCGTTGGGATCCCAATAAACCTCGCCCATAATATGAATATTTGAACACTACGAACGTCATTGACCAATACGTAATACAACACCATGCTTGATTTGTGTACAGTCTATACGGCAGTTGTACCAGGGAGTTTCATAACAACTCCCTGGTTGTACCAACGCAAAGTCTTGAATCTATTTTTAGCAACGGCTCATAACTAAACCTGCATCTCTGATTGGTTGAATTCAAACTAGTGGGTTTGGGAGAACTGTATGCGATTAATTTTAAATGTGGAATTTGTCGTGGACACTTTTCTCATTATCTGCAAATATCCTTAATTACTCGCCAATTAACGTTGTTGGCAGGGAAATTTGGCTAATATCTTAGTTTGCTGATTTGTGATTGATATATGTAAAAAAAATCGATGGACATGTCAAAAAAGTAGAAACGGCAACCAAACGCAAAATGCTGCTTTAGTGGCAATCCCAGGAAAAAATTGTCTAACCTGGGATTGTCACCAACTGACAGATGGATGGTTTGATTGGTAGAAGATAGATTTTTGTAAATTCTGTCCACACTTACAGTATTTCAAATTCCATGAAACCAAATAATATTCTTGCTCTTTTACATATTCCAAATTTTTGGAAACTGTGTATTTAATATTTATTATCTTTGTCACATGACTTTAGATACCCTATGAGTTCATGACATCATGACAATGGATAAAGAAACAAGTCAAATAGAACTCAACACATCAAGTGGAGAATTGAATCAAATTTTATTATCTGTCAATATAAATTTTGGTGCAGCTTTTGATTGTCTTGCTGGTACCGTCTACAACCACTGCGGTTCTGGATGTCCGCTCACCTGTATAGGAGAAGCTGCTGAAACGTGTCCCGCAGAATGTATTGAGGTCTGCGAATGTCCCGATGGTCAAGGTTTATCCGACGGAAAGTGCGTTCCTCTAGAAGAGTGCGGATGTGCTCTAGAAAGCGGAGGATATCTTCCAGTGAGTACACACCACCGTTAGGCC
Source organism: Apostichopus californicus (assembly GCA_020650975.1). Taxonomy (NCBI): domain Eukaryota; kingdom Metazoa; phylum Echinodermata; class Holothuroidea; order Aspidochirotida; family Stichopodidae; genus Apostichopus; species Apostichopus californicus. Next base: position 6,266 of record JAIPMN010121254.1, on the reverse strand, counting down.
TCACGCAGCTCATTTCCATAAACGAGTCAAAAAGTACTTTTGAGATCGAGAAATTGCGTTTTTTCCAAAGCAATTTCTGTTTGTTAGTTATTTTATTAAGGACAACAATGAAGAAATTGTAGTATTAGTCATACTTTCATCGCTAGAAAACAAAAGAAGAGCTTTTAAAGAGAAGCAATGAAACAAGAATCTTTTGGTTTTGGGTATGCAGTATTTTTGCTCTTATATTTCAGCTCCATGAGTTGGGAAAAAAGTTTTGCAAAAAAATTTCAAGATGGTTTTTCACAGCTCTCAAATCTGGATTGAAGTTACAGATAAAAACAAGCAGATATGTTCCTGACTCTCCGCATGCATTAATTCTCTGTAAAATCGATAATTGTCGCATTTCTTTGAAAAGCTTATAAACTGAAGGCAATTTGTACATCACCACAAAATACTATACTAAAGGAGTTAAACCCCTGATCGACCTGGCAAGAGGTCCTGTGGAGGGATAATTGCTTAATTATTAAAGAATAGACAACATTTTTTTTGGGGGGGGGGAGGATTTGTTGTCTATGTTGAGCCAGGAAGTGGCTGATAAGTGAAGCATTGTTACAATTGCACTGCATAGAAAGCCATGAATGAACCCAAAGTCAGGAGACAAAGAATAAGTGAGGGAGACATTTCACAATTTAAACTACTTTTGTTATAAGGCTACCAAGGCTAACTTGGTGATTGAATTTGAGTTCAGTCTTGACAAAAGCCAATGATTATTGTAGTTTATCAGTACAAGCACACATGTGAACTGTACATTGTTACATGGAGTTAAAGAACAAAAGGTTTTAAGTAATGTTTAATTGAATAACATACTATTTATTGACCTTTGAGTGCCACCCACACTATTTTGTAATAATTTGATGTTGTCCACATGCCTTCTCTTCATTTATTTTATTTTATTTTATCTTACATCTTTGTCTTTATCTTTGTCTTGCCTTTTTCTTTATCTTTGTCTTTTATTCCGTGTCCTCTAGTCTGGAGGAGAGGCCCTCGTAGATGGCTGCTCTCAGCTCTGTAGCTGCGAGGCTGGCAAACTGACCTGCTCGGCTAGTAGTTGTCATGAGAATGCAGAATGCACTACCAAGGGGGGAGTCACAAAATGTTACTGCCAGGAAGGCTATGATGGAGATGGCCAGACATGTAAACCTATTGGTAAGAAGATAGATTGACAGACAGCCAGACAGATAGATAGACAGACAGATATGATAGACAGACAGACAGACAGATAGATAGACAGACAGACAGACCGACAGATATTTAAACCCTAATGAGAAACATTTTATTACGTTGTTGAGTTTTACAGTTTCAAGTAAAACTTACAAAAAGACATCGTTAAGGACAAAATGATGTTGAATTTTATTTCTTTCTTAATCCCAAATTTTCCTGTAATGCAGGTGTGGAATAGCTTATATCTTTGAGTTATGAGATTTTTGATAAATTCAAACCTAAGTCTAGTCTCATTTGTGTCACAAAATCTGGCCAGAGGTTGAACTGCTATTACCGTTGAAAGGTTTATAATAGTTACCATGGCTACTTGCACACTTTTTGTTGTGAAAACCACTTCAAATTGAATAGTGCACAAGTTACATTATTTAGGGAGTGAGTCATATTTGATAGAAATTCTACTAGAATTACATCGTTTGTGTAATTACGGCACAACCGGCCACCTTCAGTGACTTACATGATGTCTTTTCTGATCTATTCAGGTGACTGCGAATGCACAATTTGGGGTGATCCTCATCTCATTTCGTTCGACAACGTGCCGTTCGACTTCCAGGGCGACTGCGAATACACTCTGCTCAAACCGTGCGGGGAGAGCGATTTACCGGACTTTGAGCTCGTCGGAAACCTGTTCAAGGACTCTCCCAACGACAAATACTCCTACATCCGGGGGATGAGACTGGTGATGGGAGGAAAGACGTATGAACTGCTCCACAAAGGGAAGGTCCTTGTGGATGGACTTCTAGTACCTCTGCCCTACAGAGATGAAGAAAACAATATACAAATAACACCGATATCCACGTATTTGGTGAGCATAATTGCAATAAAAGATTTGATTCTATCTTTACATTTATCAAATGAGATTCTTTCGTTATATTAGATTAAGAATTTAGAATATAGGGATTTTAAGAACTTGCTCATCCCGACTCACTCCCTCACACCCCAACCTCCATCCAAAGCAAACAAGCTAGAAAAAGAAATTCAAATACAGATACTCCTCCATCCCATGATTATGTACCCATTCAGTATGTACCATTTTAGATGTTACATTGAATTTTGGCACCAAACTTCTCTTTTTCTGAGACTGGCAGAGCCTAAATAGATGTTTAGTACTTGCATATGTTTTTAATAAACATTCTGTACTATGGTGACATGTATGTGATTTCCAAGTCAATTTAAAAATAGAATAAAGAATAACAATTAGTACACTACTCTCCAAGCCACGCCATTGCTCTTGCGGAGTAATTGCCCAGTTTCATCGTCAAATATCAAAAGTTCCGTCCTGTGATGGTTGACTGTGATCTTGTCTCGTAGATCAAGGATTGCCTAACTGGGGTGCATGAACCCCCAGGGGGTGCGTGAGTCCATCCCAGGGGGTCTGTGAGACGTTTCTGAAAGTCCAAACTAGATTAATTTTTGTTGAACTAAAATCTGATATATCATATAATTTAGTAATGTACAAAGTGGTACCTATCGACAAACTCTTTTCGCATTCCATATGCATATGTTGCCATAGTAGTACCGTGCCGTGCATGTGATAAAAAACGGGGCATCCGTCTCATCGTGTGTGATAGGTGATCGATGCGTGATACAATTCGTGACATGATCTGGAAATTTCCATATAAATATTTGTTCATCGTTTGGTTTTGTTCATTAAAATAATTCACTATGAACTTGATCTTTAACGAAGCACTGGTATGCGTATTATAGTATAATAATGACTCAGATCGTGTCTCGAAAAGTTGGGGGTTCATGGACAACTCTGACATCCACAGGGGGTTCGTGGGGGGATAAAGTTAGGGAAACCCTGTCGTAGATGGTACTTTTGACTTTCTGTTTCTCTGCAGTCACTCACCACCGACTTTGGCCTTTCAGTCGTTTGGACCGGTAACGATGCAACTAAAATTACCGTTTCAAAGGAAAAATTCTTTGACGTTTCATGCGGCCTCTGTGGAACCTGCAATGATGTCAAAAGGGACGAGTTCTTATCAATAACAGGAGAACTTGTGAGTATAATTCCAAAAATAGAAGAGACCATAGATTTTGCTGCATTTTGATAGTATTCCACCTGAAAAAGCTTGATGTTAATGTCAAATCTACTAAAAGAAACATCTGAGAGACATTTAATTACAGGAAGATGGATCTTAGAAATGAAATGTTAGTCAAAGGACACTTCAACATGTTGTAACAATTTCAACAACACCAGACATCAAATGAACATGAGACAAAAGATTTGCTGCCGAATACTTCATTAAGAATAATTACAAACGTTTGTAGGCATTAATTAACCTTTTCTTATATTGTTACATTGGGAGGTTGGGAGGGAGGGGTTATCATGGTTTGTATCTAAAAAGTATGCAATGTGCTGGAAAAAAAAATTGGAGAAATATATACTCAATAAATTAACAATGATGGAAGACTGTTTATCATGAAAATGGTCACATCCATCTGCTAGAGGATTTGTCTATATGTTAAGCTTACAAAGTTATTTTAGTAAACACATCAATAATTACGTCTCTTTGTATAACGTAGTCCTTGGTACTAGAATCGACTGTATACTTAAAAGATTTGCAACTGAGAAAACTGAGAAAACTTTTAGTCTCTTAATACAGAAGTGTAAACAAGTGTTTGAACCAGTGTACATTGGTTTGATTTCAAAGTACTTTACATTACTGATCAAATGAACATATGACGCACCTCAGCCACTCTGTTGCAAACATAATTGGTATTCTGAATAGCATCAGGTATATAGAGAGGTAACAAAATAATGTTCTTGACTTGTAGATGATGTCGAAAAATCCATTATGCTATATTGACAGGTTTTAAAAAAAATGCATATAAACAAAAAGGAAAGTCCTGATTTTGAAATTAAAATAAAGAATCTTTTGTGATGTAGTACTGCAGAGTGTTAAACGTAAGTAGATTGATGAATCAAGACTACAATTAAGACATTTTTCAATTTTTTATTTCATTTTAATAGCTTAGTAATCCAATTGACTTTGGTAACTCTTGGAAGACGGGAGACAGGCAGTGTGTAGATACAACTGAAGAGATCGTTTGCCCGGTCGGGGGAGAGGCAGAAACTGAAGCTAAGAATGCCTGTTATGCTCTCATTGATCCATTAGGTGAGTAGAAGTATGGCTGTAATGCTCTCATTGATCCATTAGGTGAGTAGAAGTATGGCTGTAATGCTATCTTTGATACATTAGGTGAGTAGAAGTATGGCTGTAATGCTATCTTTGATCCATTAGGTGAGTAGAAGTATGGCTGTAATGCTATGATTGATCCATTAGGTGAGTAGAAGTATGGCTGTAATGCTATGATTGATCCATTAGGTGAGTAGAAGTATGGCTGTAATGCTCTCATTGATCCAATAGGTGAGTAGAAGTATGGCTGTAATGCTCTCATTGATCCATTAGGTGAGTAGAAGTATGGATGTAATGCTCTCATTGATCCATTAGGTGAGTAGAAGTATGGCTGTAATGCTATGATTGATCCATTAGGTGAGTAGAAGTATGGATATAATGATATCATTGATCCATTAGGTGAGAAGAAGTATGGCTGTAACGCTATCATTGATCCATTAGGTGAGTAGAAGTATGGCTGTAATGCTATGATTGATCCATTAGGTGAGTAGAAGTATGGCTGTAACGCTATCATTGATCCATTAGGTGAGTAGAAGTATGGCTGTAACGCTATCATTGATCCATTAGGTGAGTAGAAGTATGGCTGTAACACTATCATTGATCCATTAGGTGAGTAGAAGTATGGCTGTAATGCTATGATTGATCCATTAGGTGAGTAGAAGTATGGCTGTAACGCTATCATTGATCCATTAGGTGAGTAGAAGTATGGCTGTAATGCTATCATTGATCCATTAGGTGAGTAGAAGTATGGCTGTAACGCTATCATTGATCCATTAGGTGAGTAGAAGTATGGCTGTAATGCTCTCATTGATCCATTTGGTAAGTAGAAGTATGGCTGTAATGCTATCATTGATCCATTAGGCGCGTCTTAACTCTTCCTCTAGTGGGCTCATCTCGGATCTCAATACCAGCACCTTCAGCCATAACTTTAGAACGTCCCAGGATTTCTTCAAAGGCCTCATCTGATCTCATCATCTCTATGGCTGAAATTGTAGCTTCTGTCAACTTGGAGGCATTTGCCATGGTCAAAGTCTTATCTTGGAGTGTCAGTGAAAGAGAATTAGATTTCCCCAGCAAGTCGTATAGGAGATTCAAAGTGAAAATAGCTTGGAACGATCTAGGCTGGATGAACAGACCACGCGCTTCAGCTGCTTCACATTTGTTATCAGATGTTTGCTTGACACATTAGAGCAAGAAAATTACAATTTGTGAAAGCGGTAAATACATGACTCTCACTCTAGTCTGGTATTATATTTTGTAATGCGGTAAAACAACCCGTTGAACCCGATATAGTGCCATGGAGAGTTTTTATAGCTACTAAATTATATATATTTTGCAGAATTTTTTTGGGGGGCTAGAATTAATTTTGGGTGGGCTATAGCCCCCCCCCCCTTTGAACCGCGCCTGGATGTAATGCAATCATTGATCCATTAGGTGAGTAGAAGTATGACTGTAATGCTATCATTGATCCATTAGGGGAGTAGAAGTATGGCTGTAATGCTATCATTGATCCATTAGGTGAGTAGAAGTATGGATGTAATGCTATCATTGATCCATTAGGTGAGTAGAAGTATGGATGTAATGCTCTCATTGATCCATTAGGTGAGTAGAAGTATGGCTGTAATGCTACCATTGATCCATTAGGTGAGTAGAAGTATGGCTGTAATGCTACCATTGATCCATTAGGTGAGTAGAAGTATGGCTGTAATGCTATCATTGTTCCATTAGGTGAGTAGAAGTATGGATGTAATGCTATCATTGATCCATTAGGTGAGTAGAAGTATGACTGTAATGCTATCATTGATCCATTAGGGGAGTAGAAGTATGGCTGTAATGCTATCATTGATCCATTAGGTGAGTAGA